>JAODVM010257158.1:0-12591 GCA_025400095.1 Phenganax marumi | reverse complement strand
AACGAGCAAATGTAGTTCTCGATACAATCTGCCAATAAACGGCAGCACTTCACTTGCGATAGTAAGTTCTAGTTTAAAGTTTTATTTCTTTTTTGCTCTTTTGTGCGGAAGAACGGCGAATATTAACATGCCTAAGCCAGACAACGTTGTTGAAGGTAGGTCTACATTCTTTGTTTACGTCACAAATTTCAACTGCATCATGCAGTGGACTTCTATACAGAGAGTCCACTCAAGCCGAAATCGGTCACACGCATTTTTCGCGGGAGATTGGCCATGCTGCCCACGCGTTACCTTCTAGCCAGTACCGTGAATTTTTTTAATAAGAAATTCAATCGGGAAACCCGACTTCTTGTCAAGAAAACTGCGATTTTAACAAAACTGTCCAGGTGATTTGCTGTTCCGTTTTAATTTCAACAAAATGGGTTACGATGGCCCTTGTTTAGAACAAATGGGGCTCATAAACTCTACTTGAACGCTGCAAAAAGGGAAAATTATACTCGACGGAGTGGAGTTCTGAAATAACCTTACGTTGATATACGATCTTCTATGCTACACTATGTTGCTGTTTGGCAGGAGGAAAGCTTATAGCAGTTATTCAGAACTGAAATTTCGGTATATTTCGTTTAGCGTAATGTTATGTTAAGAGCATAATGTACTTTCTCAAATGTGACAGCCTAGTAAAACAACAAGCCTCGACCAACAAGTTTAGTCTCTGACAGTACTGTATGTGTGTTGATCCGATTTGAATTCTGTAGGTTGGATCGTCAGGTATTAACCTATTAAGTGGCAAGACTCTCCGCGTGGTCAGTCGAGGATGTGGTGAACTATATTCCGGCAGATAGCTTTGCTCCTTTATAATATGAAAGCTCCTTCAACTTTCAAAGTCAAATAAAAGTTTTTGAAAAGCTCAATCGTACTTCTTATGAGAAAAAGACTCGTTACTGCTATTCTTGAAAAATTTCATCCAGATATACAGCTAAAAAGCGTCGTTTTCCTAAAAATGCGGCCTTTTGCATTTCGAACTGCGTTTTTTCTGTAGTTTTCAACTGAATTCAGACGATAGTACTGGCTACTCCATATTAAATTTATTTTGAATAGCTAATTTGCTTTGATGGCGCGTAGATGGTCTCATCTTCGCAAATCCGTGTGACATCAACTGACATATATACATTATGTATATACATGTCAGTGGTGGCATCCTAATTAAGGAACTGAGTGATCTCTCTTTATACTCTTACTCTTTGACTAGGTTAAACTTTTGACGTCGCCCAGTTTCCTATTCGGGTTTTAATTATCCAGGATTCAACAAACCAAAATTTGTTTTTCAAAGTCATTCAATAAGATGAAACTCAATGGGGCAATGGCGTGTCGAGCGCATTGAAGGGCATTAAAAAAAAAAGTTTGATTTGTTTTAAAATCAATTCAAACACGCTAAAGCCATTTAAGTACACTAAACATCGCTCGGGAGACGCTACCTCCGCTTTACATTGTCAGATGCTCAGACAAGCAAAGTTGAGCGTCATATAAAATTGCACGGACTAAGGGGAGTTAACCCAAGTTTATTTGAGCGACGGGAAACGTTGATCCGTTGTAAAAGTAGACTAGCACAAGTGATGGTTCATGTGCGAGGTTGGAGATACCTGTGGTTTGCATTCCTCTTCTAGCCATTTAAATATGGACGCAGATAGCGTCGAGAAACTCGTCACGTGTGCAGCATCGTTGAACGAACTGAATTGTGATTCCATGATCCGCTTGAACTTAGAGAAATTAAAAAACACATCACATGTGTGCTCGCATGGCTCGCACCACCTGTATTTCGAGGCCACACAACGCGCGTGAAATGGTGTTCGGCGACTGCCGAAAGACAAGATATCAATTGAGGACTTGAGAGTTATTTTGGCGCAATATTTAAACAAGTTTGAATTTACTTTTACCTTTTATAGACTCGGAGCGAGAAAGACTTGGGAAAATACTAACCGAGATCGACAGGATGTTAAAGTCAGAAATAACACGGCTTTGCACAATTCGCGAACAGTGGAAAAATCAGGTACAAAAAGTATATCAACTTCAGACTTGATTATACTTTTTGCGTGTTTACCGTCAAAAATGCAAGTAATATCTTCATCAGAGGCTGTTTGTTGAAGCTGAATTAGCGTTAATCCAGCATTAAATTTAACCAGCTGTTTTAGCGTCTGTATTTCTGTCCGTCTGTTCTGTTCAAAGCGGTACTATTGTCAACTTAGGGTTAAAATCTAACCAGTGTGTTTGCCTTTTGTACTTCTGTACATTTATTTGTTTCAAAAGTTTGCAAATTAAGACTTCTATTTGTCCAGTCAAGATCTGTGGAATAGTA
This sequence comes from Phenganax marumi, assembly GCA_025400095.1. Classification (NCBI taxonomy): domain Eukaryota; kingdom Metazoa; phylum Cnidaria; class Anthozoa; order Malacalcyonacea; family Clavulariidae; genus Phenganax; species Phenganax marumi. Next base: position 10,238 of record JAODVM010257158.1, on the reverse strand, counting down.
TTTCTATTCTTTTTAACAAGCAATTAAAGGTTTGCTTCAGGATTAAACTAAACAAGAAAAACAAGCAGCTACCGGGGGTTAGAAACCACTAGCGGTATTAAATGGGTAACATCAATTTGATGAATAATATTTACAGTCAAACCTCTACTGAGCGAACACCTTCGGGACCTGAGGTGTCGGCTGAAAAGAGGTGTCCGCCTAAAAGAGTTTATGATATTATTGACTGAAGGAGCAATTTGAACCTGAGATACGTGTCCGCTTAAAGGAGGGGTACGCTTAAGAGAGGTGTCCGCCAATAGAGGTTTGACTGTATTGTAATTTTTTAATTCTACCGCCTCTACGCATGCTCTAGATAAATAATAACACATTATTATACGTGTACGTGCATTGGATGATGGTAAAACTTTGACAAACGCGTAAAAACATACCACATTAAATTTCGCTTCCTCAGTAACTGCATTACCAACTGCGGCGGATCTCTAAGAATAAAAACCATTTCGCCCTTAGCTGCCGGTACGGCTGATTCATACCTTAACACGCAGACTGCCAGCAATAATAGTCAAAAGGGACAAAACTTCCAGGTGATATTTTATGAGCTGATGTTTTTAGAATAGCAGTAATGTGGGTCAACGGAATATTGCTGGTACTTCCACCGTTTACCTGATTATAAGTTGACTTGGCGATTTGTTCATAGTTCCTTGAAAAAAAGTGAAATATGTTGAAACGTATATGAACTGCAAGTGTACAAATAGTTCGTGTCTATAACACAGGCAAAACCCCTTGTCGCAAGATAATCTATTTTATTGTCCTAAAATGCAGGAAATCAGTGAATGTACAGTCGACCAACAATTTTTATCGATGATCTGTCATTCCTCCTCGTAATCATATGACAAAAGCATACTTAGAAAACTAGAGAGGTGTTTCGTTCTGTGTAAAAATGAATGGATGGAATTCAACACATTGCTCACAGCAGCCTGGCGAAGTTCCATTAGTTTTTTCTATATACGCCTCGTACAAACTGCCTTCCCTGCAACTCCAACACGATGAACATCAAAACAAAATCTTTGTGGCATATGAAGTGATGATAAATCTGCATCAAACAGGTTTACTTACGCCTTCATAATTTGTAGCGCCAAAACCTCCTTCTTCAATGTATCAATTTCTTGTTCTTGGTCATCTTTCTCTTCCAGAATAGATCTTAGATAGTCAATTGCTAAAGTAAAGTTTACATCGGGTTACAAGCACCAAAGAATCGATGGCCAAATGTAGTGCGCACTCAAAGACTACATAAATTCGCCAATATATTTAGTATGCCGCTGACCACTATAATGAACTGGATTTATTTTATACATCTATTTGTATATAGCAAAAAAGTGTAATCGTGCGGTCATTCACTGTCTTACAGCATATAGGCCGCCCATAGTAAGACGATTTTGTCAGAACCGCATGCAATACCCGAATGAATTCTATCAAAATCTAATAAGTAGGACTCTCACATGCACTAGATTGTGCATTTTTGTCAAAATTCGTTCAATGTTCTGTGAAATATATTTTGCTTGCAAACAAACAGACAAACTAACGAACGAAAAAACGAACAGCAAGCAAACAGGCTAGCTGAGAAACAAAGAAGCAAATGAAGGAAGCAGAAAGGTATAAAAACGTACTGGGACTCCCTAGGGAAAAAGTAACGAAACGAAGTGATTGATCGTATGTTGCAATCGGAATTCAAGTCCGAAAGATTTCCTTGAATTGGAGTAAACCTAAACTACAGAAAACATTATGTACGACGATGCACACAAGACAGTCATTATCGTAGAACCACGGACTTACTTTTCTGCAAAATGACCGCTTTGCTGAGTTTAGGGGAGACTGCAGATGAGTCCTCCCCTCGACATGATGGGACAATGGTTTGAAGATCATCATAACCTTTCTGAAATATATTATATGGCATCAAAGTAGATGTACAAGAGCAAGGGATTAAATTGCGCATACCAAAGGTCAGAATATGTACATGTTTACAACATTTGATCGTTTGAAGAAGTTTCAAATCAAAAACATTCTAGTTTCTCTGACTTCTTAATTATAAGTCGCATGTACACGATGTGTCGTGACGTCAAAGTTCTATGTTCATGCATGAAACGTTAATGTTAAATATTAACTTGGTGATTAATTTAATTCACATACTCGGAGGAGTATGTATTTGCTCACCGAGCAAGGACAAAATTGCCAGCGTGGTAAAGCATTCCCAATTGAAATACCAAACAAATTTTAAGAAAAAACCTCGTACACTTCAAACAGAGCCCTGTCATGCGAGTTAAGAGTTCGTCCTTCTATGATTGGAAATATATTAAACAAAACGCGAGGAACGTTGCATGTCGCGTACGTAATCATACTAGAACACCATCGAAGCTTACTTTTGCAGATTCTATTTTATTCCACTCTCATCAAAAATCTCAACTGACGCTGGGTGTTGATCAGCCAAATAGTCCAAGTACGTTTGGTCATATTCTCGTGAGCAAATCTTTCGGGAGCGCATTTTCCGAGACGTCTACGCGAAAGGTTTCGAAGACTAACTGCATTATTCCGTATGAGACTTGATAATATGGACTTTGAAATGTTTTTGCACTCTCCATGTTCAACTATCACCTTCTGGAATTCGCGCAAGGAAATCGAGCCTTTTTCATTGACATTCGTCGGCATTGTAATAAAATTATCAAAAGTAAGTTTCCACGGTGTTCTAATGCGGTTACATTCGCGACATGCAACATCTCCCGTGTTTTGATGCACGTTTGATATATTTCCTATCGCGGAACGACGAACTCTTAACTCGCGTGAAAGGGCTCTCTGTTTGACGTGTACGAAGCTTTTTCTAAAATTTGGTTTCTTATTTCATTACTATAGGCAATGCTCTACCGCGCTGGTAGTTTCGTCGATGCTTGTCAAGCAAATATGTACACACTCAGGGTATGTGATTAATCACCGGCAAATTACTAATTATTTAACGTGAAAATTGAAAACAGAAACGTTTCATGCATAAACATAGTAGTTTGACGTCACGACAGATTATGTTTTTCATGAGGTTATGAAATAAGCAAAGTTAACAACTGAGTAACTAAGCGCGCGGAGCCTGCGCAGAGCCCGGAAGCAAACCGATGAATCATAGGCAGTAACCATGGCACATGCCAAGCCATTGTGCCAAGTGCAGCATAGCCGGCAGAGCTAATTTGCATGTCGGAGGGCAAAACAAAATATTTTTCTCTCTCTCTCTCTCTCTCTCTCTCTCTGTGAGACCTTCTCCGTTTGCTCACTATATTTACAAACTAGAGATGCTTTCCACCGAGTAACTCGGTGTGACAGGTGCAACTGGGTGGTCAGGTCATTAGGCGAGACTGTGCCACTGGGTTAGAGACCTGAATCCAAGTAATTGCAAGTCTGATTAACGGCAGACCTCCCACCCGTTGCACCTAACCATCCACACGGGTAAGTTATGTTTCTGCAGGTGTTAAATAAGCGGTGTTCATCCTTAGATGCGACCGTAGCGTGATTGCGCAATCAAGAGTATGGAAATCAAAATGCGCCTTCTTGGTTGATATGAAAAACAAGCAGCACAACTAGTTTGACAGCTTCCACGTAATTTTTGACTATTTTCACAAGTTAGAAGGCCCAGAAAGGAAAAGATACCGTGAAATGTTAAGTACTTAATTGCTGGCGTAAGTGCGTAAGTGTTCGCGGGATAGCCTAATGTACATGGAAAACCATGAAATTCCCCAAAAGTATCCAGAGCAGTTGGCCCTGCAAACGTCTCTGGCAACGAAAAGCAGTGGAAAAATCAAAAGTACCGTATTTCCTCTATCTAGCCTCCAGGGGGGCACAATTGTTTTCCTAGCTTTTAAGTGGGGGCTTATGAGAAGAGGGGGCTATAAGTAGAGGCTGGGGGCTTAATAAATGTTCACCTGAAATTGGTACCGTAAATATGCTAATTCACAGACACATGCATCTATATCAATTCGTATTTGTTAAAATACCCAATCCAGTACATGTCTATTTATTTATAAAAACAACATAAGTGCATTGTGCATAGTACTACATGCAGTCAGTAACAGTGCAATCAAAATAATTTATATAACGTCCAGTTCTTCATTGCTGTCATCAATAAGTTTCTCAATGTAGAGGGTGGGGGCTAAATAGAATAAATGCGGTAAACGTTTAGAGAAGTACATTTGTTTGTTTCTGGTTAGAAGAAACCAGTGCTCACAAAACTTGTTGTTTGCATTAAAAACAATAATTACAAAGATGTGAAAGGTTGATTTCGTTTTTTGCGCCTACTTGTTGCCAGCAAGATAAAGAAACGCATTTAAATATTAAGATTCGGAGTGAAAATAACGAAGCGAGGGTTTTAAATTCTCGTATTTGGATAGCGGTGATCACAAACTGGAGGTCCAAATGATGAAATTCATATCTGGCCACTTCGCGCCAAGTTATACGATATGTTTTTTGGATTTTTTTCATTGCGTATCGTAATTTTGAAATTCTGTACTAGCTACTGTTTTTCATTGCCGAATTAGGTATGGTCACAGATTAAAACTACATGTGATACTCCTACAACACTTCCAATCTTCAGCTAAATATGAGCTACGTATCAAGTTTTACCCAGCACATAATAAATCAATGAAATTAGCGACGCGCATTTGTCAACCGGCAAAATCAACACATGTGACGCCACAGACATACCACCTATAGTAATCTTACATTAAGTTCCCCTACGACGCACTCGGGCAGACGCGTAAAAATCATCATGTTGTTGCAGTGTTAATATGAAAGGATGCAACAATGTTGAGCTGCACCCTATTGTTCACACTTGTTAACAATGTTTATCAGCATTGTTACACCCGATTAAAAATGAACAATATTGTTCAATAGTGTTTACAACTGTAAACAACAGGTGCAGCACAACATTGCTGCACCCTGTTTTACCGCAGGCTCATAACTTTTAGCTGTGTTAGCATATTAAAGTACCCACGTTGTTTAACATTTCGCGCCAGAGTCTTGCATTGCAATCGCTTCCTTCCTTTCAATCTTTAGTGTCTTTCAGCTTCATATTTCCAGAGCGACAGAACAATCTGTCTCATTGCTCATATTCATAATTAAACGAGCTGCCCTATTTTATTGAGTTTCACTGCAAACATACTAAACATTACCGCAATAATCGAAGCATGGGCGAACAACAGCATTTTGGACGATTTTGAGAAAGCCCCTTTTGTCAATAATTACGGCTGTAAATGCACCAAAAAGCAGTTTATAAACAACCACGAAATGGATTATTTCGAAGTGCACATGAATGCGTGTCTATCTTTTAACGCGTTTCTAAAAAGCTGCAAAATTTCGATGGATTTAAACTTTTACCTGCGCGAAAATACGCAACAGTGGAATGCACCGCATGCGCAGTATAGTGCTGTGCAGCCGGAGTTTTAGCCTATTTCACCAGAACCGGAGCCCGGGTTTGTTCAGCTCCGGTAAAAGTCCGGCAGCACTTATTTGTGCTGCAAACTACTGTCAGACGCCAGTAAACGTCCAACTAAATATGAGTAATGTCCGACCGAAATATACTCTGAACAACGCGCGATTAATATCGACAAAAGAGCAAAAACTCACGTGAATATAGGGCTCTTGCATTCTATTTATGACAGTGCTTCCATTTTGAAATGTGAAATTTCCATGGAACTTCGAATTTTCAGCCGGAGTTTGTTTTCCCAGAGCCGGAGTCTTTTCGGCCGGAACCGGAGCTGGAGCCGGAGATGAAAAACCCGGAGTTTACACAGCACTAGCGCAGTATGCGTGCAGCTTTGTTCACCTTAATAGCATCTCTTCGTTTTTGTTCAGCCACTGTATGAGCAGTACGTCTTCTATTATTTAGTGTCCCTTTCTTATCACTGCTTTCATCCTCGCCATCCATATCTGAAAATGTAACACTTAAACTTCTGGGGCCGCTTGTTCGAAACGTGGATAGCGCTATCCACTGGATAGTGATTTTTTGTAATCTTCGGAAAATTATTCTTTGATCCCTATCACATAAAATTAAGACTGATATCGATAGATTAATGTCTCTAATCATTGTATCGTGGACCAAAATGGAAGTTTCGGCATTTTTTGTCCAATTTTACGAACGTTGAAAAATTCACTATCCAATGGATAGCGCTATCCAACTTTCGAACAACTGGCCCCTGTAGCATGCTTTTTCCTAACGTGCTCGCATACTGATTGGGTGACAGCAATTACAATAACATTACTGCAATATATTATTTTGCTCTTCTTACAGACAGAGCATGTTTGAAAAACACTTCAATTTTTTGTGAAACACTTTGTGGTTGTGCTATATAAGCCCACAGAAACGGTGAAGGTAGTATAGGGATTATATAAGCGCTTTAGTGTAGTCAATTAGTCTCGTCTGTAAGGCCTGCATGAATGCTCATGCAGTCATCTGGTAGACTGAGACGACTACATGCCTACATCAAAATTAGCCTCCTAGTACCTGCATTACACAATTCATTGTCACCCGGACTTGCAGGTTCTTCCTTAACATCATCATTCAAATCTGCACAAAACACAAATTAATTTAATTTCATCGCTGTAGTCTGCAAAATAATCTCAGATGTCAATTCCACTGCAAGTTTATAGCTAACAAACATGTACAGAATCCCACCATTGTATCAGCATAATATTTAACATATAGCTATAACACACCATAGAAAAACCACAATAAGTCAAATGTTCACCCATGCCTAAAGAAGGCTAACTTAATTTTGGTAAGCAGTCAAACCTTTATGATTGAACACCTCTTTCAAGTGCACAGTGCTGTTTATTATGACCCACCCTATTAAGTGAACACCTTGACTTTGTTCTGAAGATGTCTGTTTAAATTTGTTTAATAGAAGTTTGGCTACATGGTCCAAAACCTGATAGTTTGTCCAATAGTGAGCAAGAAAAAATCAGTCAACATACATTAATGCATGCTTGGCAACAGGCAATATGTTGTGGCCTGCTGCAAGACAGACTGAAATTGATAAATTTATTAATTCATGATTTTATCAATTTCAGTCTGCAAGCAGGCTTATTTTGCAGCATTCAACATTTCTAAATTTATTGTATCCCCCTTATCTCTTGACCCAATGAATGGCTGCTAGGTCTTTATTTGGGGATTGATTAACCATATCAAGCATCATTAATTCACTGAAAACACACATTTCTTCATTAAAGCAGGCTAGGCCTCCATGGAGCAATCGACAAACTCCTAAGGCCATTTCTCACTTGACAGAACTGTTTATGTGCAGAGCAACAAGTTTACTTTCATTCAAAAAATTTATAATCACTTCTTTAGCATTTAAAAAAATGCAAAAAGGAAAACAGGTTACAGGCAGGTACACCCTATACCTCAATGATACTTCAGTAGTGTCTAAAGTTGTTCACAACTGTCAAAAACATAGAGAAAGAGCCACTATGCTTTCTAAAGACTTAATTTGTTGAATAATCTTAGGTAATATCTATTGCTAAATTGCTTTCTCTCTGCATAACATGTTTTCCACATTAAAACCAAAGTTCTCATTCATCATACATGTAGTTTTCGTCATAAAAACCAAAATACAATTCAGGTTTTAAATCTATCAACCGATATACACGTATCAAATGTTCAATACACTTTGGTATCATATTTTTAATCTTATATTTTGTGTTCTAATACTTTATGCTTAAAGGACAACGAATTGCAAGTTTTTTATTCACACTGCACACAACTATACGACTGGGGCCGATTGTTCAAAGGTGGGTTAGCAGTTAACGTAGGTTTAAATTTAACCCACCATTTTATATCCCGGCCTTGAAGCACGATTTATTTTTGAAACTTTGAGGGATTAAACTACTCATTAAGGGAAACACTTTGAGCAAAAAACTTTTCAATACTTTTTCTTGAACGAAATTTAAATTGTGGTTAAAGTATTACACTAACCTGGGGTTAAGCTAACCCACCTTTGAACAATCGGCCCCCGGTCTTGAAGCACTATTTATTGTTTGAAACTTTGAGGGGTTAAACTATGCATTAAGGGAAACATTATAAGCAAAAAACGTTTCAAAACGTTTTCTTGAATGAGTTTCAAATTGTGGTTAAAGTATTACAATAACCTGGGGTTAAGCTAACCCAGCTTTGAACAACCGGCCCCTGGTGAATATAAAATACAAAATTTCAAAATGGATGTCACGATTAGCCAAACTATTGAACTATACCTTCAACAGCAGGTTGACTTTCAGTTATAAAGTCACCCTATAAAACAATGTTTAAAATGTACCTTCAGTAAACACAGCATTTTATTAGTACTTCAAACATGTTATTGCATACTAGCTAATTGCACTTGCTTGCAAGTACTTGCAGTACTCTGCAAATCAGCCTGGGAGGATTTTGTGTCAGTCACGTTGGATGGCTGATCATGGCTCAGGCATAAACTTATGTTTCGCAGACTGGGATGAATTACATACACATGAATGTATGCCTTTATGGCTCCCACTCATGTTTATAAACCTTACTTCCCACACAATAATAAAGCCAAAAACTGCTTAGCATTCTTTGGTATTTAGTCCTAGGATTTTGCTCTCACAAGAGAAAGGAGCTATTCATTGAGAATTCTTCAGCAACCAGCGATGCTTTCGAAATGAAAAATTTTGGAGTACAAATATATTCCGAAGAGATATCGAGATGCTAGTGTACGGTTTGGATCCTCTTGTTTAATCTCAAGGGTAGAGGTTGCACAAAATGCACCGCAGAATGGCATGAATTTCTTCGCTTCAACAACACGGTATGATGCCTTCCCGCCTTCTACCAACAAATTCGTACCACCATCATGGCTTCATTTTGTCACCAGATTACAATAGAAGTTTGGTAATATCTGATGTTATACCTCAATTGACACAGATCCTCTTAACATCTTTAAAGCCAGTTCAGGACATGTTCATTTTCTCTGCGCAATACTGCAATAAATGGGAAATTATGTACGTGAATATCTTCTGGAAATTTTAACCCGGGGTTTTTTCAATTTTTTTGTCGTTTTACGAGCCAGCGGTTTTACTGATTAGCGGTTCAAAGAACGTCTTTATCAATGCAAAACTTCATCTTCATTTATTATTGGGATATATTATGGAATTTCAAATATTTTGGGTCATCTTTTTTGCTAAGGGTACGGATAGAACTAACAGGCGTTTTTTAATACGGTGGATTCTACGCCATGTCTGGAGAAAGTGCGGCCTGCCATTGAAGTTGTCATCCGTTAAGATGAAGGTTTTGCATAGATGTGAAATGGAAAATTCCAGCTGTACACCTTTGAAATAGACAAAGGGCTTTCGTGGCACAGTCGTTAGGACAAGTGCTTTTCACCAATGAGATAGTTGGCTCAATTCTCAGCACGAACTTGACATTCTTGACATGTAAAAAAGCCGTTAACTGCTCGGCCGGAAGCTACGGGTGGGCTACATAGATAAATAGCCGGATAAGGAAAATAATAATTATTTTAAAACAAACATATACCATCTTCAGGATTGAAAACAGATTGGACTTACATCAATGGTGTTAAAGGATAAAGTTCAATTATTGTAGCTCTCACAATAATAGCTCTAGCAATAATAGATTAATTGTTTATGCCTCTCAGTTCTAGATAGAACTGAATTAGAATTACTTGGTCTTAGCTAATAAGTCATAAGAATAATTTCAAGGATCGGGCATTAATGAATAGCAAGGGCGATTAGGTTCTGTGTGGATCCTTCCGATCTCACGACTGGTGGCTAAATCTCCAAATTAAGAATTATTAAACTTCTTGTCTGTACTCCCGCCCCTACACGATCAGATCTTCGATTTATACGTCGTCAATCCGCCTACCAATCGTGCATGACATTTCCTACACTGTCTAAGATGGTACAATCTCCCGTTTGCCTTCTGCATAATTTGGTCTACATGTTCGTTCCATTTAAGATCATTTTGACATGATACACCTAATAGTTTAAAACTTTTTACTCTTCCAACTTTTACACCGTGAATTTGGATTCGGGGTCATATATCCCTTGTCCTTTTCGGGTTCAGCGCTATTTTGTTTGTTTCCGCTCAAGCACACAGCCCCTCAAAAGCTTCTACTACTACTACTACTACTACTACTACTACTACTACTACTACTACTACTACTACTACTACTACTACTACTACTACT
>JAODVM010257047.1:0-12595 GCA_025400095.1 Phenganax marumi | reverse complement strand
TCATACGCAAACTCTTTTAAAATTCGTGTTGGAATATTGTCCGGACCATTTGCCTTATTAGTCTGAAGCTTTAAAAGCTTGCTGCAAACCTCGTGGGTGTAAATAGTAGGAGGCGGCCCCGCAGCTGGTAGGAATGATGGAAGGCTTGATATGTCGAGCGGTGGGATATCATTTGCTACGTTTACGAAGAAGTCGTTTAAAGACTCTGCCAGTTCCCCTTCTATTAATACGTGTCCATTACGCTCAATTGTAAGCTGAGGTTGACTTTTCACTCTACCTGAAATTGAATTGACAGTATGCCACCATTGACGAACATCGTCTCTCTGCAGGTTGTGGATTTTTTGGGAGTAAAAGTAATTTTTCCTGGTTCTAATCTCCAGCTGGACCCTCCGTCTATATTGTCGCCACAAATGTTCGTCGCCGGAATGGAAGGCTCGTTGACGCTCTATAATTAGTTGTTTTATGTGTCCAGTAATCCATGGTTTGTCTGTGGGATGAGATCTAAATGTCTTTACTGGGAAAAAGTTTTCGATTGCAGCACACAGTTCATAGGTAAAGGATGTGGCCAACTCATGCGACGATGGATCAAGTCCAAGTCCACCAAACCATTCATTGCCGGTTGACCACAGACCAAACCCATCCAGGCCGGATTGGGGGTACCGTCGCACAGACCGCTTTATGCACTTATTATTGCTGACCTTAAGAACATTCTTTGGGGTCCACATAATTACGTTGTGGTCCGACGCTCCAAGCGGGGCAGAAATATCTGGAGTTTTGTAGAAAGACTTCATGTTCGTAATAATATAGTCAAGGATTGCATTTTGTCGAGTCGGGCGTGTGACCACCTGCTTAAGATTGTGGCTTAAAAGTAAATCCCGTATTTTGAGATGGTTGAGGTCGCCTAAAATGATTATACCACAATCTGGGTTTTTAGAGCGTATGAAATCAATAGTAGACACGAGGTAATCACATAGTTCCTTTTGTTCATTCGTACTTTTGTCTGGGGGATTATAAACTACGCACACCACGATTGCTGATAATGGTCTCGGTAGGCGTGCTGGTCGACACCACAGCCACATACACTCGAAATTGCTCTTTTCCAGGTCAAAACGCCGTATACATGGGATGTTATCTCTGACAAAGACACATACCCCACCACCTCGCTCTATCGTGCGATCATTACGTAGCAAGTTGAAACCGTTCATGTAAAGAAGATTATCATCAATGTCTTCGTGAAGCCATGTCTCTGTTACTGCCACAACGTCAACAGGGTTGGTTCTCAAGAGCGCCGACAATTCGTCGATTTTTGGAAGAATTGAGCGGGCATTTATAAGATAAATACTGGGTAGGTTCCCTTTGTTAGACCTATTTTTAGTTTTGGTCATTAGAGGAATCTTTATCAGGTTATTCCTGAGTTGTCTGTTTCTTTTTATCTTAAAATTTCGATGCTGTGTTGTGGGCCATCTCTCGGTTATTCTAACAGTTATGGGATTCATAAGATTGTTAGCTGTGCTAACAGTGTCAGCATCCTTTAACCGAGTTTCAGTTACGGTACATACATCTATGTTGTTATTGAAAACATGATCAACGATTTCAGCTGTCTTGTTTTTAAGAGATCTCGCATTAACATTAGCAAAGCGTGTAAGTTTAGTAGAACAACTTAAGTTGGTATTGGATCTGCCAGCAGACACATAAATGTAGTTTGAAGGGTTATGGGTGTAATTAAGGGAACGAAGAAGTACATTCTTGTCAGTATTCGGATATACTGACATTTGAACTAAACCAATGTTTCCAATCGTTGTAGGGGAGGTGGAGATTCCAAGAACGATTACATAGTTATACAATTAAAAATGAACCTGGTTACGACCCTGAGACGTGGTTAAGAAAAAGAGTAAGAAATAATATTATAAAACATCTAAAAATATATAAAGACAACAAAGTTGAACTTATATCAGTTTGTTCTATGGTCAATAGAGATCCAACAACAGATAAAATAATAGAACGAGACAAAGACCATTTCAGCTCCCAATACCATAGAATATTACCTGGATCAAACGTTGAAGAGATTTATAAGAAAATGCTGATCAAAATACCAACTAACTTCACAGAGAAACAAAAATAGGGATCCGGTTGGCAATTTGAGGAGATCATTAGACTAGATATTCACGTGGCAAAATATTAACCCTTGAAGGGGTCGTCTTATATTTCTACTCCAAAATGGCTTGCTGATAAGAAAGCCATTATAATAAATACAAAGAACAATGACAACCAATGTTTCAAATGGGCAGTGTAAACAGCGTTATTAACCAAGAGTCAACGAAGAGATCGTGAGAGAATGACAAGGAAAACTTATGGAGAAGCCTAAAACATCAGATTGCACTAATATAAAATTTCCTACACCAATAAAAGACATTCGAAAGTTTGAAAACAGGAACAACCTCAAAATAAGCTTATTCGTTTACACCAAAAAACACCAAGTTCTCCCTATGGCACAAATTCATGATGATCCAGACATACAGTTATTATTATTAGAAGAAAGACATTTATGTCGTGATCAACAACATGTCTAGATTAGTTGCATCGCAAGTTACTAATAGTAAAAGAAAGATTTGCGTGTGTGACTACTATGTAATACTATGGAAAAGAAGAACTATTACTACACCACCAAGAATATTGTAAGCTCCACGAGCCAAATAAAACAGTTTAGCCAAAAGAAGGTTCCTCCGTTAAGTTTGAGAACTATGATCGTGCACAGTGGCGTAGCCAGCTCATAATAATGGTCGAGTTTAGATAATTGTCGCGGGTCGTGCGTAGACAGTCGCGTGTCGTGGGTACAAAGTCGCGTGTCGCGCGTTTCTTGAAAAAAGTCGCGGGTCCAAAAATCGTTTTTGTGATATTAGTGGTTATTGTTATTATTATTACTATTATTATTGAAGACAAATTTTCAACTACAATTAGATTTTGTATATTCAACTTGTTTGTGTGTATATTTGACTTGTTTATGTGGCAGTGCAATTTCTGATTGTATGTACACATATAAAGTTTTCCAATAAAGTTTCCATTATTGTTATTGTTATTAACTATCAACTATTACAATGTCGAGAATGTTGCCTCCCGAAACAGTAGTCCTCGACAATTCACAGTTAGAATATTTAATATAAAACCAAAAAACATACAAATTCGTGCTCGGCGCAATCTCTCACGCTAGGTGTGTACGTCTTAACAATCTTTAACAACAAAAACGCTGTATCCAATTACCCTGTTTTCCTGTTCTCCCAAAGTGCTACGTGCTGTCTCTATTAATATTAAACATTATTATTTTGAAGGCTTATCTGTTCTGTCAGTTCTCCACAATAAGCGAAAACATTTCAACACTAAGACTGACTCCATCTGTATCAAATACTGGTTTCTGCCTCTCCAAACACGATTTACTTTTTAAAAACTGAACAAATGTAATTATACAAACTACCCAGCACAGAAACGAAATTACTATATACATTTTATCTTCATCGATGCGCAAAGATTCGCAAATACCCTCAAGGTTACAGCTGGCCATAGTAAAGTATAACCGGCATTTCATGCAGCACTCTGACTGTAATTACTTGTCACATATCTTTGTGAATATAAAACGAAATACCACCAATCCTTTTTGGGTTAAGTTTAGATCGCAGCTTGCTTTACTTTTTACTTTTCCGTGTTAATCATTCGCACAATGGCAAAGCGTCTATATTCAGAAGTTGTAAAGGGTTCAAAAAACAACAATTCGTTGCCAAAAACGGCTGAATCTGGCTGCATTTTCAACTGGCGTAGCGAATATCAAGTTCACGAAGAGTCTGTTGCTTTGAAGATGGCGTTGGAATTGAGCAAGGTAAAGTCTTTTACACACTCACTACAGGAGTTAAGCTAAAATGCATTTAAAGCTATAACTATGGAGCATTTGTGTTCGTAGAGTGATTCCCGAGCTACTTGTTCTGCTAATAGTTCAACTACAGCCGAAATTGAATGCAGTCCATCTATCATCCAAGGTGTGATCATTTCAAGTGACAGTGAGAAGGAACAATCAAAAAGCGATGTACGCAACGCACGCAAGTAAAATTTGACTGTCGTGGTCATGACTAAAACCGCAAGAATTTTTCATAAACAACTGAAAGATCTCGAGCATCATATGTAGCTTATAATTCAAGGGTTTTGCTTGATGTATATAAATGGCTCCATTGCCAATTTCATGCAAAAGAGTTTTTTTAGATCTTGCGTTCGCCTAATTATCTAAAAGGTAACATTGTTACATTTATTTGACAGAAGTTGCAGAACACGTTATGGCGTCTTCTAAATAATTTCCTCAGAGTAGGGTGCAGCTATGAAAAAAAATTTTCTTGCAATGCATTCAGGTAGTCGAAATAAGGGAAATGAAGCTCAAATCATCTGATCCAGAGGACTATAACCCGAGTAGTACAATTCTACCTGCTCCCAATGGTTCTTTCTGGAATTTGTGTAGCTTGAAAGTAAAACATCATAAAAGGAGTAGTTCCAGCAACTCAAGCAGCTCATCTGATAATGAGTCGTTAAGGCAACATCCACGGCCGCGTAAGCAGAGGAAGTACGGCCCTGAACTATGGGAAAATGTTGAAGAAAAAAGTGTGAGGGAATTACCAAATGGTATAGATGGTTTGTCCCGCTACACTATAAAAGACATATTGGACGTTCAAGCTTGACGAAAGGCATTGTCTTCGGATGGAAGGTGTTGGGCGAAAGACTCGTCAACAACAAAGGCCCAATTCGGTGCAATGCGGTATGCCAATTGTCGTGGCTCCTGTGTGTGCAAAAACGATAAGTGTCCTTACAAAATCCAATATGGAGTAGTGAATAGGCGTCAGTTTACGAAAGAAAATAAATGCACGGCATGTGAAATCAAATCAGAATACGTTACATGTTCAGCTAGACGCTACATACAGGTGAAGAAATCGAAATTAAAAGTTTTCCACTGCGGTCACCACACACGTCCTGTACGTGAAAAGGTTCTGGACAAACCAGTTTGCAGTGTCAGAGACATGCTGAAGAAAGATCCTAGTTTGAAACCTTCTGCAGTACAATCTGCATTGCTCGTTTCTTCTTTACGTAGCGGTGAATCGTGGGATAAAATCGAGAGATAAGCCAGCCAACTAGCTGACCGAAACTGGATAGCGAACCAGAAACAGACAGTTAGGAAAAAAACTAATCCAGTGGGAGAAAGCTTTGAAGGACTCGTCACCTTCAAAAATCATTGCGATAAAAAAGACGTTTTTTACGTCTACAAGATAGACGATACAAGAGGTAAGCCAGATCTTCCGTCATTTATTTTCAAAACTAGTAAGGTCAAGCTTCTAATGGCAAGTAACATGAATAAGGACGGCGATCATTTTCTCAACAAGGAATATTGTTTCTTTGACGGAAAGAAGAAGCGCTGCCGCAATTTCACCACACTTACAGCAAGTGTTTACCACCCTTTATTAAAAAAACAGATCCCTTTAGCTGTAATGGTAACCGAAGCTGAAGATGGGCGTTGCGTTAGTTTGTTTTGGACCCTTTTTCAAGAAGCGCAGTCTAAAGCAACATCTAGTAGCTCGAATAAGTTTAACCCAACAGGATGGAGTACTGATATGGCCGGGGCTAACCTTATTGGAATAAGGGAAGTGTTTGGCGACAAAGCCCTTCAACGCGTCGAGACATGCGAGTTTCACTTTAAGCAAAAGGTGAACAAAAAAGCCAGACAACGTGACGACGAAAGTTCAGATCATCTAAAAATCTGTGTGAAACATTGCTGTTGGCTCAAACTGCTGACGGGTATACTGCAGCTCTGAATCACTTAACACAGTTTATTGAGAAGAAGCCAGAACGTAAGTATCTCAAGTCATGGATACAATGGTGGCATGACAGGACAGATTTTATTTTCAATGCGTTTACGCCTGATGATGGCCCCAGAATGAATCGAGCTGAAGTGATTCATGCTGGATGGGCGCACAGAGATAGGGAAAAGCTTTCACTTCTTGATGCCGCACATATGGACACAAGAGACAGCATTCTACTAGAAGCCGAACTCCATGAGTACAAGAAAGGGGGATCTTCTAGTGGAGCTGGTCCATCCTTTTCAGAAAGGAATCGTAGAAGAGAAGTAGATTAAGCCGCAAAATTTGGAAGAGAAATTACCGAAATGAGTTCCGGTTCAAAGGTCGACGGACAATCTAGACATCGTGCTCCGGAGAAAAGAAAAAGAAAAAGGAAAGAAAAGTCTGTTTCAAGTACGGAGACACCATCAAACCCAAATGAAACCCAGCAGAGCTTATTCAATGGAGGTTTGAATGCACAACGTGGTGAATTTAGCAGTTTCGTTCAACATTCAACTTGTGTCCAGAACAATGTATCTAGTGGCACCTGCCTTTGTAACATAATTCCAAACAACAATGTGCCAAGAAATCCAACTTATCCAACATTTGGTTTTCCATCTCCACAGATTTTTAATTCCGCTAGTGGCGCAGCGTTTCTCAATATGAACAGCATGGATTTTTTGCCAGTCCATCGGGAAGCATTTGTGAATAGAGCCGTCGGCCGATGCACCCAGATTTTTCCAACTTCGTCTTTTTCACCTCCTATCTGGCATTCGGGAATATCACCCAACTCATATGAGCTCATAGTTTTACCATCCAATGTGCGGAAGTGTTACGGTTGTGGTTGCGAATTTGCAGAAAAATATCGCCATCATCCGCATAATATCATCGTTAGACATATTGATAGGCGCCTAATCGGAAAGGATCCTTCAACGGGATCCATTATTTATAGTTCTGACTTTAGCAATACTTATTACCATCTAAGTCTGGAACATATTAAACGTAAGAACCCTTGGTTTACTGGTTTGGTGCGACTGTCATCAAGTCAACACGCTTCGCTACGTGTACAACAAAGGCAAATCGTTGAAGGCAGTGACCTCAGGGTTCAAATCGTTTGACTTTTGGATGGATTCCCCATTCGAGCATGGATAATTGAAAATTATTGTGCTTTGGACGATTTTTGGACCCGCGACTTTTTTAAAGAAACGCGCGACACGTGACTTTGTACCCGCAACACATAATGTACTACGCGTGACCTGCGACACGCGACCATTATCTAAACTCGTTGTGATTTAACTGTGATTGACTGCTCGTGGAATGCAAAAGATCTACGCTCAAATTTAGGTGGTGGACAGGGTAAGATTTACTTCCGACCAATACAAACATCTTTGGCTACTCTACCATTGATCCAACAAAGCCATTCTGAAGTGAAGGAAAGGTGTCAAATGTGCCACAAAGAGATTCTTGTTCGGAAGCTGCGTGACCATCTATGGACTTGCACAGAGGGACTAGACTCAAGTGATGAGGACGAAACTCAAGAAACCATCATGTCTGGCCAAGAAACACACTCTTCCAGCTCCCGAGTGCCTACAACTTCTTCCACACCTATGACTTCCTCTTCTTCACCCATTGCCCAAATCAGTGACCTCTACCTCTCATAATTTACTTACTTCACTCACAGTTGATTCTATTCCACATTACATAACATATAAATGTATTTATCTTTTAGCTTGGCTGTCAACTACCAGTCTTTCTTAGTCTTTTTGATCATGTCCAGAACCAAACATTGACCATCAAAAGGTTAACCAGCTTGCTGAGGGCAAAATTCAGCGAACAAGGCTCAAATAAAAGAAGACGTGATAATCAAGTCTACTCCGAATTTATGAAATATCTTAGACAAGTTACAAGTATGTAAAAATACATGCACACACACACAATATAACTAGCAATTATACCTGATATGACCACTGACGCATAAGTTTTTTTTTATTCTTTTGCAGATGGAAGAGGAGGAGTGATTTCTCTGGAACACATATTAATGTTTTTCACCTGTGCAGATGAAGAGCCACCATTGGGGTTTACAACACCACCTAGCATCACATTTGTTGCTGCAGCAGATCTTGGAAAGTTTGTGCCCACAGCAAATACATGCATTTGCTCCCTTATGCTTCCACACTCAACAGCCCAATTTCCTTTGCCAGCATCTGAGCAGTTGTATTCCCTATATGATTATGCATTTGCAAATGCTTTCTTTGGTACCATTTAAGGATAACAATTTCCAAACATGGCTACATATTAGGGAAAAGATGTAGCACTTTAACAGTTCTTTACTTGAAGCACTTGTATTTACAAATTTCAAACAGTTTGTATTATCAGTATTTTAATTATGTTAAGACTATTTGCTATTTTTTGTATTGAAATATTTACATATCAAGCTTCTTGATGATGTCTACGTACACTCTGATTAATGTATCATTTGGTTGGTTATCATGTCTTCTTACAATTTCTAGTGCCTTGACATAATCGCCAATGCCATGATTTGCTGCTAACCAGGTTTGAGCATTCAGTTCATTCAAACATGGTGCTGATAGCCCAGACAACAGTGGGAGAAACACAGGCCGTTTTCCTTGAAATTGCTCCTCATTCCCATCATCGATGTCATCATTAAGATCAACATCTTGATCTTCCACTGGAGTTAGGGTGGTGTTGAGCCCTACTGGGTTGCTTATTTGGCCTGTTAACCAAAGTTGTGCTGGTGTTGACCTTGTCGTGCACATTCGATGGTGAGCCCATGCTGTCTGCCAAAGGTTAACTTCTTGTTTACAAGTGGTAAAAAAATAAAGTGAAGGGCCATCAAGTGCAAGTCATTGAATATATCAAGTATATTTTCTTCCTCCATGAAGTAGAATAGTTGATAGAAAAAGCTTAGAACACCATCATAAACATCTCTCCATAAGCATTAGATTCTCTGGTTGTGGGTGCTCTTTCCAGCTAGCACACTTCCACGATTTGTGCCACGATTTTGAATCATGAAATCAGCTATTCCAACATTTTCCAGACCTTTATCAGTACGAACTTTGCGCAGTATGCCAAATTCATTCACAGCTTCAACAAAGCAAGACAGAACAGTGTCTGCCTTGTTATTATCAGTACATTTTAACATCACTGGCAACTGACTGAAGCCATCAATGCCTCCTATAACAATGAGGCTCCACCTAATAAGTTTGTGATTGGTGTCTAGATGCCAGATATGGTTTGGTCCCTGGACATGATAGACCCTTCTCGACAACCTCCCTCTCTTCCTTTGGGCAATTCCTTCACTGTCAACTCTGTGTAGGCTGTCACGTAACCGCCACCGTTGAACATGGATGTTTTTTCGCAACAGCATCTGCTTAATTAGGTTCTCCCCAGAATGAGGAAACTCCCTTGCTAATTCGCCAACAACTCGGTCCAATTCGTTTCTGTAATACTGGAAAACTCCATCTTACTTAGGCCGTACCTTCTCATTCGACGATAAATTGTGCTCTCAGAAACTGAAAGAATTTTTGATATCTCTGCTATCGTTAGATTTTGATCAAGATAGCACTCCAAAACAGGCCGTGGGATTTCGAACATAGGAGTGCCACATTCATTTTCCATATTTCTAGGTGGCTTACTCGATCCATACTTGGAACATTCCGTGCGTAACATCATTATATCACTACGACTTTGCATTCCCTGATCTTTAAAATCATTTAAAGAGAGCTTTGCTACTAAATCTGGCGTTATTTTCTCAGTACTGAATCTTTCTACGAAATGTTCAAGATTTAGTTTGCCCAAAATAGATGCCATTTTTTAAAACACAATTGAATGGACTAAAGAGAAGTCCACTTGAAGTCCACTTGAAGTCCACTTGAAGGCTAGGAAAGATTATAATGTTTTCAAAAGAAATCACTGCCTCAACCACGAAGACAAATCAAAGAATCGCTGAACGCTGCACATGCAAATCTTGAGCACGTGTTCACACCTCAGATATATTTGAAAACATGAAGGACAATCTGTGGACATACAATACGCTGACCAAAAACTACTGGCTCACTGAATATAACGTGCATCACAGTGCTTCCACACTCAAATTTGAAAAATCCTCCTTCTGTAACCTAAAATTCCTGATTCTCTGTCAAAATTCCTTGCAACAATCTTTAAATTTCCCTGTAGATATCCTTGCAGAAGTACACAGAACATAGTGCGTTTTTGCCATTTCACTCGCTAAACCCGACATTCCATTACTGCTACTTGATGCTAGTTTTCTAGTGTTAGCTTTGAATCTCGACCATGGTCGTACCGGCTAATATTTTTGGGGGGGCTCTCAGCAATTTCCTGACTGGCATGAAAACTGTGCAACTTTTTTTTTGTTGCTGATAGTCATAGTTATGTTCCGATTAATTAAGATGTCTATATACACAAGTATTTCATAAGATATTCAGACAATAATGTCCGACTGTTAAGAGAATAATGCCTGACTGGTCTTGCTTGCCCAACAATTTGGGAGGGAGCTGCCGCTTCCCTTGCCCCCCCCTCCGCTCGGTACATCCATGATCTTGACTATCAATCCATGATGTAGTCTGCATGTTCCTTCTGAACTTGAAATTGTTGCTTCGAAGCCTTCGATGTGCTTCGCAAGCACATAAATAACTGACCACCAAACCATACGTATACGGAAAAAATCCGTCAGAGCCTCAGGGGTTATGGGAATTATGCATATTTAATTTTTACTGACTGAATATAGTTATACGGTCCAGCCAGGGTCTTGTTTTTGTTCTCATAAGCGCTCATATTTATGAAAGATGGTCTATGGTATTTTACTTTATTGATGTTTTACCAACTATTATAAATATTCTTGCAATTTCGTTAGATAACGTTCTTTTTCCTTGCCATTTCCTCGTGTTTTTCAATTCCTTGCATTTCTCCTTACAAAGGCCAAAAATTCCTTTTGCAAGAAAAAATCCTTGCAAGTGGAAACCCTGGTGCACGAGCACCACATAGAATGTTGAAAGCACAGCATGATGACAAAGCACCTCGTACGACGATAAAACAACCGCATGTGATGCTCAACGTACCTTGTATAATTTTGAAAGCACTTCCTATAATGGTGAAAGCACCGCATGCAATGTTCTAAGCATAGCACATAATGTTCGAAGCACTGCGTATGATGTTCGATGCACCACATATAATGTTTTAAGCACCGCATATAATGCTCGAAGCACCGCGTATAATATTCAAAGCACCGCGTATAATGGCCAAAGCACTGTGTCCAATAACATAAGCACCAAGTATAATGCTATAAGCACCACGTATAATAATAGAAGTACCACGTATAATGATACTTGACCACTTAAAACAGCTATGGCTTTCCATACATGTGGACTCATTTGGCATTCAAATTAGAACATGTTGCGTAAAAAATAAATGTGGCTGGCTCTACGACCTTGAGTGAATTGAGTCATTGCTCAAGTCGAAGCATGATTGCTGATCCATTTAAGAGAATATGCTTGGCTAAGTATTCACTTGGTCGGCATTTCTGAAGAAGTCTGAAAGATTTACAGATGGACTTGCCTAGTCAACACTGAGGAAGTACATACTTCCTCTGTTGCAACATAAACACAAATGTAGATATATTTTCAAGATTTCTGCTCAGGTTGTCCTTAAACAGGGAAAGAAAAGAAAACAGAATTTCACCGCTGCAGAATGTACCCTGTTAGTTGACCTGGTAGAAAGGAATATGGACACATTACGTGGCCAATTTTCTAGCTCCATAACAAATGCTAAGAAACAAGAGTTGTGGAAAACTATTGCATCTCGTATCACAAGCCTTGGATACGAGAAGCGTACACCTAGCGAAATTCGCGATAAATGGCGAAACAACGCAAATTGCAAAGAAAACAAACTCAGGGATAATGCAATCCCAAAGAAAAACTGGTGGAGGTCCTCCAGTCAACTCTCCATCTACTACAACGGAAAAAATAATAGATCTTTTAAGCGACGAGCCTTCTTTTTCTGGTATTCAAGGAGGTTTAGAGTCTGGTGAACCATCTTGTTCAGGTAAGTTTATATAAAAGTTGCACCTTGCACTTGGCCATTAAATAAATATCTGTTATTAATACTGGACTTATGTTTTTTTATTATATCCTTTTCATTTAAAATTTGCTATACTTTTAATGTCTTCTAGAGTCCTTCATGTCAAATGATGCAGTTGGGGATGAAGAAAGTGAAGAAGATAATGATGATGCAGTGGTTGTAAAAACTCATGGTAAGACGCAGTAGGCTTTTAAACAACAATTGACGAGTAGCATTAAGGGGCATACCAAATGCAAATTTGTTGAGTTAAACATTGTAATTAATATTTGCTAAAGTTAGTTTTATTCAGTCACGTGTCATGGTCACATGAACACTTCTATATATCATATAATCCGCATGCTATTGTAATCAGTTGAGCACATGTAATGCTATGGTGAACTGCTAATAAACTTTTCTTTAATAAATTGTGTGCTGTATGTCAATCCACCGTCATGAGTTTAACAAAATTACTTAAGGTGGCTCCCTAGGGTTTTTTTCCCGAGAGGAGCGTTGCTCGTATACCTAGCGGGAAATTTAAAATAGCCGTGTGGAACTCGCGGGATTTAAAAACCAAAATATAAACATGGCGTTTCATGTAAGAAAAATCCTTTCCCGAAGCAAATGCCCAAATAATTTTA
>JAODVM010256936.1:2159-12597 GCA_025400095.1 Phenganax marumi | reverse complement strand
AGAAAATAAATTTCCGAGGTTGATTTAAGATTTACGGTTGTTTTGTATTAGCGTTTTCAACGATTCTGACGGTGCTTTTATTAAGTGACGCAATTAAAAATAACTTGTGCGGCGCTCATTCGGGGGAGGCGCTCTTTAAAAAAATTTGATCTCAAATGCGGCGCTCAATCAAGTAAATACGGTAATTAAGCTACAAGATTTAGCTAGTAATGAAGGCATAGATTAGTTGTTTCAAATGACCTCCCCCCCTCAAAAATTTTTTTCTTCAGAGCAGCCCATGTATATACAGACCTACAGCACATGTCATGCATCATCAATAACAGTTCATTTGGCTAACTTGCACTGATATGTAATAAAGATGATGTTTCAGTTTGCAGGGTATTCACAATCTCTACAATATAACCCAAAAGAAGGCTTTGATTCATTCGATGAATTTCTGGAAATACAAGTTTGTAAAAGGGGAACAATCCACTGGCAGGTACATACTAGGGGGGGTCAGAATTTGCTGACACTAGCACATGATGAGTGTTCGAGACTGGAAAGTTTGCCTCGTGCTAGGAAGAAGCCCCCACACAGGTTTGAATGCTCATGCCAGTACCCATGCATATTTGAGTGCTAAAGCAAGTGCCCAAGCACTTTTCGTTATATTATATTAAAAACTAGCTGCTGTTTGTCTTGGCATCAAGAATAAACTTATTTGTCTCTACTTCTACATAGAAGAGAATGTCGGAACAATTTCTAGAAACTAGTTCCCAATCTGCCAAATAAACTGCTGACTAAGCGGTGTTTGCATGTGCCCATGCAAAAATTTGTCAGCTTAATCAGTGAACTACACAGAAAGCTGACCTGGAGGACACAGTGGGTGGGTATTGAAGGCATTGTTGCACATCACTTTCAGTCCTTCTACCCATGTGGTCAACTTTTCAATGGGACCGCAGCATAGTTCCCAGGCCTCTCGTAAACGTTCCTTGGTACGCGATCTCATTAATATGCAGGCGGAACTCTTGTGCGCGTCTGCATCGGTGACATCACAGGAAGTGACAGGGCCGGGGCAGTAAATGGGACTGAAACTGACGCACACGAGATGCTTCAATATCTGCTATGTTTGGCTTCAATTTTGATTACACAATTGACCATACCGAAAAAGATGACCAGTGAATGTACACTTTACCAGAATGCTTTGCAGTCAGAAATCGTTTAGAGGCGAATTGACGTCTTATAAAAGTCAGACAGTAGGTGGGAGACTATTTTCTTTGTTTTTTTGAAATTTCACATCATTAGGTCTTTTCTTGACATATCTTTTTAGCGATTTATGTTTGATGCACGCAATGCATTCTGGTAAAATGTACATGTCGCCATCCTTTTCGTTATGGTCAATTGAACGAAGTTGGTCTTCAATATATATACTTCACTGGGTTTAGCAGAACTCCCCCGTGTATTTTGCAAACTTTTAAGTCTGGCGCATGATGAATTGCCACGAGTCACTAGTTTGATAACTTTGATTTGAAATCACCTCAACTCACCTCCGCGGGAAGTGATCGATTTGAAGAGTACGTAGTTAACAACACAATGCTGTCTCTTTCTTCATCAGATAGAGGAGACAAACTACTTTCTTTAGCATCCCAAAGACTGAGTCTTTCTCGAACATCTTTTGGAAAAGACACCATGTCAACTTGTCATCAACCGTGAATTACTTCATGTTACGAATAGATAAACACACATCGCGGGCGCAAAGTCAATACTGCTTTTTTGTTTCATAATTCATATTAGTGCAGAAAAAACTGTCATATTTTTATACAACAGCTATTTAGTGGTACTTTTTTCACAAGTTCGCCGGTTTTTCTCCCAAATTTAAAATCAAAAAACTTGTAACGTCAAATATGGTTGTGAAACACTGTTGTGAAATGAGTCGATTAAATTTAATGCTTCATGTAAGCGAAACATAAAGACTGCATCAATCATGGCGGACGCAAGGGTGCTGTTGGATACATCTTTGCAATCAAGTGCTCCAGCCATTCGCTTGCTTCTAGAAAATGTCAAACATCGTCAGATTTTACAGGACAAAGTAAGATGCTCTATGCACGAGGAGCTATTTCATGCCATTTTTACAAAATAGAAGATTTTTACAATAAAACGTTGACTTTATGTATTTCATATTTCTATTTGTGTGCTCTGTGACCAATTTTTATTAGTAAGCGTAGCGGTAGCGGTTGACAATATAAGCGATAGATTCCTGGAGATAAAATTATATAGGTGGTTAGATATCATTCTTCAAGCTTTCACAATCATCTCTCATTACACAGCTACTAGTGAGCTTATATAATGATGTACTGCAGCTTCATTAAGGGTGCGAGTTGTTTCAAATGGTTAAACATATTACTAACAGTCAGACATTATTGCTCTCTTCTAGCTTTTCTGCTTTGAATTAGCATAGACATTTCTTTTTAGTCTGCAGCTTGCGAGTGGATTACAACTTCAAATAAACTGCTGAACTCTCGAAAGGATAGGTAAATACAACTTAGATTTTTCACTCAATTTTCAGTAGAGTGTGTGGAGTAGATTCAAGATATGACCTTTTAAGATGCAATATCAAGAATTAGATGCAGAGGCCGCAATGTACTATATTAGCTCCACCAGCAAGATGTTCATGAGAATATTGACAGTCCAGTTGCTTGTGAGATTCTAATTGCATTTTTGTAACTATTAGATTCATATATTATATCACATAATTTAATATGAATCCAGTGAATCCACAATTTCCAGGCCTTAGAGTTATACTGTTTCATTTTTTTGATGTGAGATATGTGTGTTTGAAATCAAAGAAAGTTGTCATTGTGCTAGTATAAAGGCAGAGCTCTGCTTTCCACAAAGCCTATTTACATATGTATGTAACTGTTATAAAGATAGAGTCATGATCTTTACATGCAGTTATTAGCAAAGCAATTGTTAGCAGATAGTTTGCATGTATTCTGTGAGATTTACTGCTAAGGAGATAAAATACTTTGGCCATGGAGAAATGTTGTGACTCTTCGTACATATATGGCAGTTACGACAATGAGGAAACTCTCAAAAGCCTAAATACACTATATCCTTTGCAATTTTTTGGAAGTAATTTCACAACTTCACATCTAATCAAGTAAAACAGCAAATTCTAATGTTCCATTATGTTGTTGTGTTGAGCTGAATTTTATTTCAACTTAAAGCTTCACGTGCCTGTAGATACATGTGAAACGCGTTATGGGAGAGCAGTGCTAAAGATTTATTGCACTCACTACTCGCTCGATTTGTTACAAATTTGTTCATGCATCGTTCATTTCCACTTCTTAAGTTAAAGCAAGGTTTATTTTTGAGGGAAATTAAAAGAAGAATTAGAGGTGCTGTGCAGACAGTCTGATTTCCACATGTGCTAAATGGACAGTAATAAATCAGGACTTGAATATGTTTTACCTGCAAAGCTATTTCAGTGAGTTTCTCTGCCAGCCGAAAGATAGTGTAAAGTTTTCATTCTGTTTCTTGGATGAAATGGAATGATGAACAGATATGACAAAAGTTAAAGGCGTTAAATTGCCGGATATGGCATGATTGCGCTTGTTTGTGTTTTCATTATGGCAATAAATTCTACCTGTATAATAGTAGTACCTGGAAATTGTAAATTCGAGTTATAAAAAGTGATCTGCAGCATTGGCAACAAATTTGCGAATGTGTGCAGTCTTTGAGAACAGAGTCGTTAATTCACTTACAAATCTCTACCCTCTTGCACTACAGTATCTTGGACTGTCAACTCTCATCGTCTCTCATTCTTGTATGATGGAGCTTTATGTAAAGATAATCCTTTCAATGTTTACCTATATTTCTTGTTCAGTTTGTCTGGACAGTTACTGTTTACGGCCTCTAAAAATGTTGATTTCTTTACATAGTAAATCTTTCTTTTTACTACATTGACAATCGCGTTTTACAAACACTTCGTCTAAGCCCCAGGTTGTGGAGATTTGTATTGCATTGATTAGATGGATTTCATGTTGTAGGTGGATGGGTATTTGCTTGCTTGGTTGTTTGGTAGAACAATGTGGAACAGAATTGTTTAACGAGCACTGTGTACCTTGGCTCAAAATTCTTCTGCAAATCCTGCAGGTAACACGTTATCATGAGAACAACACAAATTCTATCAATGATTTCTGATGAAGGCTACAACGCTAATATGCTGCTGTTGTCTATTAATAACCATACAGTGTCATTAACAACGTGTACTGTAAACACTGCCTGTGGTAGTCTGATTTTGTTATATATTTTATTTCTATGTTTTTAGCAAGAGACAAAAAATGTTAGCCTGTGTAAGTACGTTGCTGACGTTTTGGAGCGGATACTCTATTTCTCTGTTCAGGTATGTACATCACGTGTGATGCCTTCACCATGCATGCACTCTTTTATTATTAAACCTCAGTCAAACGATAATGAGAGATGATGAGAGTGGACTAGAGTTCGTAGTCCCATTAGTTTGGGTATTTCTGTTCAATGCTTTACAAAGGTTGTGAAAAATCTTATTAGAGTTAAAACATATTTAAAACCCTCATAATCTTATCCTCGTTTCATTGAGGCTTTAATAGTGGTTCAATTACGCTGCAGCGATAAGTCTATAGTCTACAATTTGATAAATTGAGTGATGACCTTATTAATAATCATGCGAATTTCCTAGACTAGGTGCCTCTATACTTGTGTGTTTCGTTCTTGTCATGAATTCCCCTGATATTCTAAATTCAGCTTTCATTCCAAAGCTGAATAAGGCAGTATAAGCCTCATCGACATTCGTGACCATTTCTTGCAAAAGTTTGCTTAGGAACAAGAAACAAACAAACTAAACTGGTTTTGCGAATCTTTAGAAATGTTTCTTCTATCGTGGTGATAATGCCTGGTTGAATGCCCCCGTTCATTATTAGAGAGTTTTAGATTGATGTTTACCGCAAACCGCTAACTGCTAACGGCAAACTTTAAATCACATTTGATTGTAATATCAACAGTTTTCTAGAGCGAATTAGCCAAAACACGCTTCTCTTCATTATATAGGTTCCCGCAACATTGAACAACTGACACAGTTGACTTTAAAATGCAATTTAAACTTTGCCGTTTGCCGTCAGCGGTTTGTCGTAAACGTCAATCTAAAACTCTCTATTCATGTGTACGTCTGAGTTACTAGAGGACATTCGGAAGATGAAAAACATATTAAGACATACTGCTGAGTAGTACTTCAAAGATATTGTGATGTTGTAGTTTTCAGAAATTTCAAGACAAGTATCTTTGAGTGTTATTCCACCGTTATTAACCACCATGCTAAGTGAAACAAATGTGGTAAGTGTCTTTTTTCTGAATTTAAACTGTTCCTTTGGCTCATGCAGACACAATTTTGGCACAAGTTGAGTTTTCCTTGCAAGCAAATTTTAGAACGTTAAAATTTTAGCTCTCATATGGCGTCTTTGTATGTAGAGGAAGACGCTATATGCAACTGTTCTCTTACAATACATGCAAAAGCCTTACTCTGCAATTTTTGCTTATAAATTTGTGCATTAATTTTTCTGTTTTTTTCCTTAGAATACTGAATTGTCATTGCGTGTAGTAAGAGCATGTATAAAGTATTACCCTGGTTCTGCAGGATGTTTTGTGGTGAGGGTCAATCACAAAGTTACGAACTACATACGCGCTCGTTACATACGTGTTCATTGTAATTTGTTACATCAATATGATAACATTTTGTGAAGGAAAGAAGTATATATACAAGTAGCTACATCGAATCTAAGCTCTTCTTTAGTTATTTGTCTGTTCTTTTAGAAACGTATTGAAACTCTTATTTTTCAAATGTTCAACACTGACAACCAGTATCTGGTACAGGTTTGTGAACATGTGTGTGTAGTTGCTTCTCTTTGTTTTATGTTACAGTAATACTGTACACCAAAACGTTTTTGGACGTCTAGCACAAACAAATGTAATTTTACCTACGGTGAGGAAGCTTTTGAAAAACATGACAGTTTTTTTCTGTACTTTCCTTGTAAACGCACAGTGTGCAGTCTTTCATGTTCCAGGATTTGTAAGTTTATGAGGGCTTTTGAAATCTTATACTGTAAAACTGTATCTGACTTCAAAAGGTCTGTGTTATGCAGATGAGTCGTTTATCACAAAATATAGATGTTATGAGGGAAGGGGGGGGGGGCAGTAATTAAATGTGGGCCATCCAACTTGTACGGTTGATGTTCTAGATTGCTTGCAGCTGTTTTGCTCTCTTGCCAAAATGTGGTAAGTATTCTGGACCGAACATGGACAAACAAACAGCATCATGGGAAACGCAGTGGAAAAAGATTTTAAGTACCTTGACTACCGTGATTGATGAACTTTATAATAATTATGAACATGGTAAGATCATTATTGTATGGTACTTGTACCTTACTCTCATGCTCAAGCATCTAGATTAGGAAAATGTTGGTACCAATCCCGGCTGATTTGGTAGTTCGGTTTATAGAGCTCTGGTTCTAAAACCCGAAGATTTAAGTTCAAATCCCAATAGAAACGACGACTTTTTCGTGTTTCATGGTAGTGTCACCAGATGCAGATGACGTCTCTTTATTGTATCTTTGGTGGGGCTTTGGTTGCGGAGTCTTTAGAACAAGCGATATTCCCGATGAGTTTTTGGGTCCGATTCTCACCGCGGACTTGACCTTGTTGTACGAAATAGTCCGTTAATTTCTTTGCCAAAAGTCGAAGTTTTGTAAATTTTAGCCTTAATAAGATCTTACGTGGAGATGGCTTAAAATGAAAATTTTAGCCGAACAGGTTCTTAAACCCTTGGTTCTTATTCGTGAGGTTTTGCTGCATTATAGGTTCAGAATTTCATTTGCTTTCACTCTCTATTGCTCTCTGTTAGAAACTTATTACTGTTGTCAGCGACTGTCAAATAATTGCATCTTCTAGGGTCGGCACGTAAAATTGATTCAGATGCTTTACCATTGAGCGCTATTCCTGTTGTTGAACCTCAGAGAACCGAAACGTGTGTTTTGAGAATAAAGTGTATGTTGGAATGTTTAAATTTGATGCTCAGGTTTGTGCGACAGTTATGGTACATAGAGCTCTCTGCACTTGAAGCCTCAACTCCAAGTTTAGTCCATGTTTATTTATAGCTCCAATAGTACTTCTAAATTTTTCTAAACTTCATTTGCCACGGCTCTTTGCTGAAATAAAAACAATGCTGAAAATCAACTCCCACGTATTATATGTAAAATATAAACTTTAATTGAGCAGCGATGCGCACTGAATTTAATATCGCATTTGACTATAACAAGATTTCTTATAGAAATGAATTTTCTAAATCTGTCAATATTCCATTGGTTAGTACAATGAAAATCATTCAAGGTATTCTTGCAGTCACCGAGAACTCAATAGTGAGTAAACGCTTTTTCTTTTGTTTGCATATTCATGTGTTGACCTCACACAAGTCACTATGCGCCGTCTTTGTTAATTTTCAATTCTATGATTTAGTTTTTGTAAGTAGCTGCACTTGATATAACCTCCCTATGAGAAACAAAATTTAATACCCATGCACAGCCGATTTCGAGGTGCGATATTTGGAATTCAAAGCTCTAGCCAGTGCACTGAGCATGGTGTCCGATTGGCTCGTTGGTTGTTTCAAACTTAGGCGTGGTTTTCAGGGGACATGCTCCCTCGGGAAAATTTTCAATTTTCAAAGTGAGATGCCCCCAACAGATTCCTAGCCGGTTTTTAATGTTTTTAAAAATGGTTCTTAAATGATTGGGGGGCGACTCCCCCCCTTGCCCCCGTCCCCTGGCTACGCCCCTGTTAGGTGCAGGCAAACACTTGGAAAGACTGGATCATAAGAACAAGAATTTACCCGAGTATTTTTGATAAGGATACCACTTTGTTAAAATAACTAATTATATTGCTTGCGTGGTTCATTGAAAAATGCAACATTCATATTTTGTAGAATTACAGCGTAGCACTTGAGGCAGTTTTGTTAAAGTCCAATGTTTGTACTGTTCATCTCTCTGCGATTCAATGTTTATGCCAGCTTGTTTTAAGGTATATGACGACTTGAATGCATGAAAAAGATCATAGCTTTTAGCAACTAAAAGCAAGTATAAACACTTTTGTTTTTGTGTAGATGTGTACATATACATGCAGGCAGTAAAGTAGAAAAGGTTGACCTTTAAAATGTAGGAAATGCAAAAAACCACTGATTAGAAAACATAACACCGATATCATCGCGCAAAAAATGCAAATTGAGGATAGAGTATATTCATTTTATCCAGATTTCAATTCGCAGTTGTTTTTATATTTCTTAATAAGTATGTAATCCATCTACTTGTTCTTATTCATCGCAAGTTTTCGTGCAATGGAGGCCATGACACGTTGCAATTGTAATTTTGAGTGATGGTTAGGTAGCAAGAGTGTTGGCGTGTCTGCCAAGTTTACATCTCTCAAAAGAACAGTTGCATTAGAAGTTGCGAGAAAACTTGCACCGTGTAACGTGTCCTTAAGATTTCAACTCACAACATCGTTATATCATTCTTAGTATTTCTTATTTAGTTGTGGAATGCGTTTATTGCTGTACCACCACACAATCATCCGAATGCTTTTGTCAGAACTTTCCTGGAGTGAGCATAAAGAGAAAGCCATTGGTTTTCAACAAAAGTACAGGTAAGCGTATCGTAGTCACTCAAATATTAGTGTTTTCAACGAATTTTTCTAAAAGTTACTGTTAGCGTGACTGTCCGGCTGGCTCCAACCTCTCTGTTCGTTGTTTCGCTCACTCGGAATATTTCTGGGCTCACGTTATTATTTGCACTGCGGCATGCATTACAAAAGGCCATGTTACTCGTTGCAATTTTTCTTGCAACTTGCAATGCCGTTCAACTCTTAAATGAAGTAAAATTGACAGTACGAGCCTTCATGACACTCCGCTGATATTCTTTAACATATCGACGTATCAAGCATTCTTCACTAATTAACATCTCTCTAGAGCAGAATTGCATTGCAAATTTGCAAGTAAAACTGCATTACGCAACATGGTCTTAACTACCGAGTGTGTTTCTTTGTGACGTGTATGGAAGTTTGGAAAAAGTCGTAGCGGATCCATACGTCCACGTGCATGTGTAACTCCATGGACGCACCGATTGTTATACCTGAATAAAATGGAGTAAGAACGGCACAATTGTTGATCATGTCTTTAATGCATGCACTAAATTGGCCCACTGACTGGTAATGCACCCCAATTGCAATGTGCTTCACTTACACGTGTATTTACCCTGTTTAGCGCTTGACGATCTTACATGTCTATCACTTTCAGCCACATTCTTTTGTTAATTCATTGACTGCCAATGCTCACCAATGCACCCTACTTTATACATGTAACTCTGTCTACTCTGTACGATCTTAGTCGTCATGATTACACTCTTGCCACTCATTGGGTTCACCAAACCGTGTTACGCCTGTCAGCCAAATTTTCTTCTTAACCCATTGAGTGAGAACTTGGAGATACAACCTTAACGCGCCCCACTGTAGATTTTATACTGTGTATAAGACCAGACGATTTTACTACTCAGAGTGAGACTCTTGCCATTTATGGGTGAAGGTGGAACCGAATGCTGTATACTTACATTGGCTCTAGATAAGATGCGTCTGTTTGCAGTGAACTTCGCTCGGCGGTATATGATTGCGTACATCATATAATACATGTGACGTCATCTGTGGGTGAAGATATTGAAAAGATAAAGAAGATTCTACGGCATATCATAGAAGATGTCAAACCACGAGTCACAACAACTAAGGTAGAAACTACCATGAGAATGTGGCATACAGTCCATAGTTAGAAAAGTACTGTATTGTTTTAAAGTAGTACTGCAATGTAGACAGTTGGTTCAGATTGTCAAGCCGTTACAGTGTCATCCTTAGCAATAATACAAACACATTTCCTATATTTTACAAATCACATTACTTGGCAGTGTAACTGGGTGCTCTTAAAATGATGTGTGGAGAGCATGACAACATTTAGCAGAAGAAACTTTGAACTTCAGACATTACATTTTCTCCTATGTTCCATGTTTCATTATGTAGCTGCTCGCACCAGTTGCTTCTACGTCAAAAACTCCCAGTCATGGAAAAAAGGTTAGTGAAAATATGGCTCGCAATATTTGATACAAGACTGCAATTTACATTGTGCAGTCCGACGTTTAACCCACAACATGCAGCAACTTACTATTAATGATCGCTGTTATATTTATTCTACTGACTGAACAGTCAGTGTTATTTTGAACCCTATTGCAGTTTATATAGTATATGGTACTCGTGCATGATAATCTGCATTGCTCTACAGTATTTTCTCCTTCAAATTAGTCGCATTTGTTACAGGCAAAACGCAAACGAATACAAGATGACGTTAGTC
>JAODVM010256714.1:0-12601 GCA_025400095.1 Phenganax marumi | reverse complement strand
GATCTCGCTTGCAAACTTGCCGAAAAGTTTCCTCGCTAACCGGGATAACTTTGGCCCATATGAACAGGCCCTAAGAAGAACATCGCTGCTGAATTACGACCAGTTAATCGACGATGCTCTTCGGTTCGCTGTTAGCGACCATGGGAGAAAAAAATTGTTTTGTCGGACAAAAGATTTTACTGATCTTGGAGCACTGACAATTAATTCAGTAAGATATCACCGAGGAACAACAATCCATGAAATCAAGCATGAATGCATGAAGTAAAACACAAAAGTTTCTCGGCACTGTATGTTATCATTTGGTAAAAAAATTGCAGCTTGTTTTTGGCAAACAGTTTAGCTTTTCATTTCTTTGTTGAAAAGAGCACCGAACACAGCAGTTGTATTGAATATTTAAGGGATACATGCAGTGCTGAACACAACTGGATTAATCATACAACGGCTTTAAATTTAGATGGCATGGAATCGGTATATTTACACGCTACGTGTGTGTGTTTGTGTGTGGAGAAATGATCGCACAAAGGTAGACCGAACATTAGAAAGTTATTGTAAATATTAAGCATCATAGTTGACTGAATTTGAAGCTACATACAAATGATGATTAGTTGTTGGATATTGATCGAGTACTAGATTCAGCTATTAAAGCTGCACGGAAGTGTGTGATATTGCAAATGAAATACTGCACATCCGCTGTGCTGAAACAAACATGATTGCATATGGAAGCAAATGCACAGGCACTACTGACTACGTTGTACCTACAACACCAAACCACATAGTACAGTCGTTGATTTCACTTCAAAACATTATACACAAGCAGAAAAGGAAACGTTCGACTACAAGCTTGATCTAGCGACACGTGACTAAAACCTGTACACCGACTGAGCAATTTATCATGATTTGTGTGTCACACAACATGATTTATATCGCAATACAATTCGCTCACAACGTGAACATGACAAACACGAAACAAACACGACAATACTGTATCGTTACACAATCCAGCGTTACCTCAGATGAGCCATCACACGGAAATGTAGATGAAACAGCGTCAAATTTCTTCTTGTAAACTTGAACAGCTTTCTCAAATCTTTCCCTTTCGTTCAACTCTTTGTGTTGCTCAACCAACTCTTGTATTCTTGTAAACCGACTTCGGACATCTTGGAACTTAGCAGATAGATGTCCTTCGCAGTCTCCATTCGATACAACACTCGCTTCTTCACCGAGTGCGTCTATTTCGTCAGAAATTAACGCAAACTGTTCATTGAAGGCCTGAAAATAGAACGTATGAAAATAGGTATCCTCTGGCTTTTCCTCCATTCACCGAACAGCATTTGAAGTCATGGCATAGACCATTCTTTAAACAAACACGGATACTACACTCGCAGTATTATGAACAGCTTTGCGTTGTAACCAGAACCATGATAAGATGTATGTCAATAGTAAGCGAGGGTACCGTCAACATCATGACTAATATCCATACATTATCAAGACTTCTACTGTTGTACTGTTTAGCAAAGATACACTACAGAGTCTTGTTTAGTCACACACGATAAAAGCATGACAGTCGCTTGTATTTGAAATATGCAAATCATTAATAGGCGACCCACGGTTTAGTCAACTAAAGAGCGCATCGGTTGCTAAGGACGACCGCTTCGGATGTTCCGTACAAAAAACAAGAATGCTTTGCCAATGTTTTTGTGTGAAACAGCAAAAGTTTTACTAAGCTGTTTTCTATTATCAGTACATAAACCGACGCTTGACCTGCTAAAGTTCCCACTACGATTAATAAAATATCACTGTTTGTCATCTACATGCAATTTGATATCTTAGAACTTTTACGAAATGTGAACTAAAGTCGTCTAAGGCTAAGCGTGACCCACATCTCATGTGAAGAAAAATTTCAAGAAATAGGACGGCGTTTTAGGATTTTTTATACAAGGCATAAAAGTGACTTTAGTTTAACGAGGAGAAAAAGAATAAACAGCTTGATGTTTTGAAACATATTTTCTACACAAAACACCTGCAAAATGTTCATTTGCATGAATAAGTAATTGCGAAAAACCTGCAAAGTCATTTTCAACAACAGACACGAATTAGTTTCGACAACATGCAGGTTATATTCTATAGTAACCCTTTGCAAAGCAAATTTCAGTAGTAGCTCTCCCTTTGATTAGGGAAATCGTCTAGAAATAGACAGAGTAAAAACAAGTTGCCAATAAAATGGCAATACTTAGCGACAGTGCCAAGTGGAGAATCTAGCAATTTTTATGTTACGTTAGCTTATTCTGTGAATCTGAAAAAAATCTATCCGTTTTACCTTGAATAGTTCACTATCCATATCCTCCAATTCACAGCTCAATTTTACTTCAATTTCCGCCATTTTCGTCGCCAAAACATCAAGTCTACTTTCAAAATCTTTTTCTCTCTGCCAATCACCACCTTGGACTTCTTGTATAATTCTCTCCAAAAATTGCTCCATCTCGTTCTTGAGGCATTCACTTCTTTGCAACAATTCGAATCCAGGCGAGTCAGTCGGGTTGCTTTCGAATTCCGGAAATGCAGTTCTTAGTTCAGTAGAAATATTTTGAAGACGATTTCGAGATTTCTCTATCTCGTCCTGCACTGTTCCCTCGATGTTTTTATTCTCCTTAAAATATTTTTGCCGAGCAAGCATTTGCTTTTCAAACTGTGAAATTTCGAACGAAAGCTTGCTAAGCGTCTCTTCACTTATAGAGATCTCGGGTGACCTTTCTTTGGCTTTTCCAACATTCTTTTCAAACGCATCATAATTCACGCTTTCTGCTTTATCCGTTGCTTGTGTCTGGGGAACAGAGTTGTTTGTGGCTGGAACACTTTCAGAGAAGAACACGTTTCCTTCGTTGACATTTTCCAATGTGCTGTGTTTCTTGATAACCAAATCTCGGCTAACTTCTTCCAGGTTGCCATCTCTCGAAACAACATCATTCAAGATGGCTGCCTTTTCAATGCGTTTTTGCTGGATCTCTGAGTCTTCGTTTTCCGTAGTAATCTCAAGTTGAAAGATATTTTCGTCATTACCATTTTCCGCCATAACTAAATCTTTGCCAATTTCGTCCTGGCTGTCAACTCCGTCGACAATATTATCCAATATTTTTGCTTCTTCGAGAACATGTGCCTGAGTGGCAATCTTGTTCTTTTCCAAAGTATATTTAGGCAAGATAATAGGTTCTTCTTTACCACCAGGTAGAGTGATACTTTTCCCCACAGCTGAATCTGGACAGACTGCATCCTCTTTGTCACTTTTAACAACACCATTATTAAAGACGGCCGTTTCTTCATTGGAATTTTGCTGGATCTCAGACTTTTTTTCTTCCGGGGTAAGCTCCAGTTGAACGATGCTTTCTTCATCACCACTTTCCTTCAAAACTAAATCTTCTTTAATTTCTTCCTGGCTGTCAGCTATAACGAAAACACCGTCCACGCCATCTGCTCTTTTATTAGAGAATATTTGAGCGACAAGGCTCTCCTCTGAAGGCCGAAGAATGTTTTTCTCATCATCACTACTGTTCTTTATGTCTACATCTTGGCTTTCTTCTCTCCAGCTGTCAGCTTCAATGACAGTATTCTGCGTGATGGCTGCTTTTTCATGTCGAGTAACACAGTTGTTCTCTTCCAAATCAAAGTCAGGCAACTTGACAGTTCCTTCCCCATCATTTTGAGCGGGATTTCTCTCCATAGTTGATATTTGGCTAACTGCTTTCTCATAGTCATCTCTACCAGCATCATTAAAGGTGACCGTCAGTTCGGGAGATTCTTTCTGGATCTCTGAGTTGCCTTTTTCCCAGGTACGCTCAAGCAGAACAATGTTTTCTACATCGCTATCTTTCTGGATAACTATATCTTGGCTGACTTCTCTTTGGGTGTCAACTCTAGTGACAACATTTTGAAAGGCGTGTTCTCTTCCATTTTGAGAAATATAGTTCTTCTCTTTCAAAACAAACTCAGGCAAGTTGATAGAATTCTTTTCACCATTATGCTCAGTGGCATTGCTCTCCATAGCTGAGCCTTGAATAACTTCCTTCAAGTTTTCATCTTTTACAACATGATGTTGTAGTTGGATCTCGGTACTGTCTTCTCCTTTCTTACCATCATCAAGGGTAGTATTTCTCGCCACAGCTGAATCTTGGTGCACGACCTGTTTGTTGTCGTCTGTCACATCAGCATAATTATCGATGGCTGCTTTTTCAATGCATTGTTCCTGAATCTCTAAGGTTTGTTCTTCCGTGGAAAGCCCATGTTGAACGATGTTTTCTTTATGAGTGTCTTTCTTGATGACTAAACCTTCGTTAATTTCTTCCTGGACGTCAACTTTAACAACAGCACCGTCCGAAACATTTGCTCTTTCGTCACTCAGGTCTTGAGTGACAAGGTTCTCCCCTGAAAGCTGAAGAACGTTGTTCTCATCACTATTGTTCTTGATATCTAAATCTTGACTAACTTCTCTCTGGCTATCATCTTCAATGACAATTTTCCGCAAGATGTCTACTTCTTCATGTAGAGTAACAAAGTTGTTCTCTTCCAAATCAAATTCCGGCACGTTCATAGTGCCTTCTTCATGATTATGAGCGATGTGTCTCTCCATAGCTGAACCTTCGTCAACTGCTTTCTGTTTGTCATCGTTAGGAGCATCACTCACGATTGCCGCCACTTTGACAGATTGCTGCTGAATCTTTGAGTTGTCTTCCTCCATGATATGGTCACACTGAACAACGTTTTCTTCATCACTACTTTTGTTTTCAATATCTACATTAACAACCTCGTTTGAACGTCGCTCCAAAAGTTCTAATACCCTATCCCATCTCTCTCGCAAACCAGAAAGACTCATTCGGATTCTCTCTGTTTCTTTAAAATCACCAACGACACTTAATGCAAAACACAACCTTGTTGCATTCTCGAGGCAATTGTTCGGATCTGTTAAAACGTCGATAAATTCCTCAACCAGTACCGCATTCGTTAATTCACCTTCATCTACGCGGTTTAATGTCTCGTAGCACTCTTGCAAGTTCATTTCAAGAATTGTCCTAGTTTGTACACACTGCTCAAGCATTGCTGTTCGTGTCAGTAAACATTCTTTAGCCGTTGCAAACTTTTCTTCAAGTTCAGAAACACTTTCTTCATATATTCCTCGCTGTTGAATTGGAGTAACATCCCACATATTTTGAGCTTGAGAATTAATAATCTGTAGTTGTTTTTCTTTCTGTTCTACTGATTGTAGTTTAGCTTTTGCAGTTCTAAGCTCTGCATCTAAATCACCAGAAGTCGTTTC
This sequence comes from Phenganax marumi, assembly GCA_025400095.1. Taxonomy (NCBI): domain Eukaryota; kingdom Metazoa; phylum Cnidaria; class Anthozoa; order Malacalcyonacea; family Clavulariidae; genus Phenganax; species Phenganax marumi. The sequence continues at coordinate 7,296 of JAODVM010256714.1, read as the reverse complement.
AGTGTTCGAGATTATTATTTCCAAAATTTCTTCATCATTTGCAAGGCTTTCCAGCTCGCTTTGAAGCACTTGAAAATCATCAATAAAACAATGCGAATCCTCAAGACCTTCTTTAACAGACTGCATTGCTGCAAATTGTAATGATATTTTCTCATCAACGACTACATCTTCAACACCGTTCTTTTCTACAACTGAATCGCCTTGAATACTTGAATTGTTTCCCTCGCTGTTCCATTCTTCTGTAAATTCCGTCCCTTTCTTGGCAACTCGACCAAAATATTCCCGCATTTCTATACAATCATTTCGAATTGCTTCCAAACGATTAACCAATCCAGCTCTTTCGTCAGAAAACATCCCTGTTGAATTACCAACATTTCTTTTTCCAACTTCTTCCAACAAGCAGTCGGCTTTTTTCACAATTTCGGCAAAAATTGACGGTGAAACTTTATTCTGCTGGTACTCTCTTTTAAGTGCTTCAAACTGCTCTTCAAACGCGCAAACATTTCTAGAAAGATGTTTTTGTAGTGTTTCATATTCACGTAGCTGAAGTGTTTTTTCTCTGTTGATTTTTTCAAGATCTTTCACGGTTAATTCAAGCGGTTCGAGTGCAAGTAAAGTGCCCAGATCTACTTTAATCTCTTGCGAGCCTTCTTCCAATTCAGATTTCATTTCCTTCAAACCCTGAATCTTACTTCGAAAGATCTTCAGTTTTTCTGAAAAACTGTGCTTGGGTGCGCAATGTGGTTCTTCTGAAACTTTTTGAGCTTTAAAACTATCCTCATATTCTTGTTTGAAAGACGAAATACCAGTCTGAAGTTTATCCCTTTCGTCCTTATACAAATCACGCCTTGACACAAGCTTTTCAAGAAACGAAATTCTCTCTACAACAGTTTCTTTAAGAGCTGATAATTTCAGTTCAAGGTTCACCAATTCCGCTACAATAATTTCACTTTCTTCTGCAGTAAAACTCTCAGTTAATAGCTCTACTCTAGCCTTTAGCTCCATCAGAGTTACTTCTTTCTGTTCCACATTTTCCAAACAATCTCGACCTAATTCTAGGAGATCTTCAAGACCTCTTGTTTTAACGCCTTGACCATATAGGAAACCTTGCGCTTCAAACATTAGCGAGGACAGCTCTTCAACTTTCATTTCAAAGTCATTATAACACTGCAGTGTTTCATCCAGGCAACTTACATTCTTCCGTAACTCTTTGAACCTAACATTAAACCTCTCATTTAACTGGTCGACCTTTTCATTGCAAGCATAATCTTTCTCTTGTTCCCCCAAATTCTTCCCTATTTTTATCAACTCGGCCAAACATCTCTCTTTCGACTCCATTTCATTTAAAAACCTCTTTCCGTTTATAAGCGCAACTTCTTTTGCAGTCACATCAAAATTTCTACAGTTCTCCTCATCAAGAAATCCCTCCACTTTTTCCAGAACTACTAAAATTTCCTGGAATTTCAACTCAAAAGTACTTTGAATAGAAACGCTATTTTCAATGGACTCCACATTCTTCCTAACTTGAATCCTAGCTTTCTCGTAACTTGATATCAAACATTGAACACTTTCTTGAAACCAATAACCAGAATTTTCATAATCCAAAGTGTTCAAACTCTCTAAACTTTTCTCCTTAACTAACTGAACACGAGGCTCTATTCTTAAAATATTTTCCTCCAACGTTTTGATTTTAGACCAATGAGTGAGGACGTCATCCACTTCGTCAAACGTCGACACGCTATCGTGAAACGTCGTCAACGCTTCGTCAGCTTGCGCCACTTCGTACTGTAACTCGTTCGCTTCGACTTCTAACTTTTTGAAACTTGTCAATTGGTTTTGAAGTTTTTTCAATTTCTTTTCAACTTGAGTGATATTTTCAGAAATTTTCCGCTCATGTTTTTGAAACTGTCTCTGATATTCATCATTTGCAGACAAGATGTCTTTACACTCCATTGATAACTCGCAAAGTTTTTGTTTCTTTCCTTCTAAACTCCCCAAGAGTATTTTAAACATATAGATACGACTTTCACTCAAATGACCGCATTTCATGATAATATTTTCCTCGTCCACTAAATCCGCAAATTCCGCTGTCAGTCCTTCCACTTCGCGTTCAACACCTTCAAGAATCAAGGAAAACTCAAACCATCTTTCCAACATCGCTTTTTTATCAACTAAACACTTCGCGAGTTTACTTTGATTTTCAGAAATCCGAGTTGACATTTCTGTAACTCTTTGTCGAGCTTCTTCTTGACTACATGCTAAATTATCTCTGGTGCCCTCGATAAGTCCTTTTAAAGCGACTTGTTCACGTTCTAGCCGCCCTAGATAACAATCTATAACGCATCCTGTCTCTCCATTATCAATCAGCCATTCTTTATCTACATCTTTACCCGCTAGAAAACTAGAAATCTCTTCAGAAAACTTCTCTAACTGTGCCATCTCCTTTTCCAGCATAAAAACAGTCTCCATTGCCGTTTTCCGTTTGAGCAGCCCTTCTTTAAGCGAATTCCATTTGCCTTCGAGCGTCACAATGACCTCTTCAACTTTAAACTGTTCATCTTCCGAAATATTGCGAGCTAAAGCCATTCCTGTATCTAAAACAGTTTCAAATTCTTGCTCTCTGCCGCTAAACTTCGTCAATAGATCTTGAACAATCATCTCAGAACTTTCCTTGCTGCTTAACTCGGATACTTTGCTCTCGATGAAGCTAAGAAACGCTTTGATGTCGTTTACTCGCTTCATAAACAGTTCAATCTGGTTTGCTGTTTCTTTCGGCAAAATCTCGTCTGAAATACATCGAAAGGCTGTCGTACCGTCCTTCGATGATACGCAGATAGCATCAGTAAGACTCTTTTCAACTTCTTGTACATTTTGAACACTCGTTGGAATGTCTCTTGTCTTCTGAACACAGCTTTCAAAATCCTGTTCAGTTACAAAATTTTCTTGAAAGCTGCGTACTTCGTTTGGGAAAATCTTTTCAACATTTTGTTCCGTTGCAATGCTGTGTTCAATTTCTATTCTACTTCGCATCCTTCCTTCAATTTCCTGCTCGAGTTCGACTGCTTTGTCAGGATGAACAAGATCTTCAGATTTTTCAACCGTCTCGACGCCGATACCTATTTCGATACTAGAGAGTTTGACAGAAGAATCAATATCATTTCTGTTTATATCGGTTCTTTCTCCAGTTGACTTTTCGTTGGACAAACTTATAATGGGTTCAGTTCCTTTGGCCAAAAACTCTGCAGAAGAATCAACATTATTTGAGGAGAGACTTCGTTCATTATCCGCTGAAACTGGCTCACATTCTTCGAGATTCAAAGTAGTTTCTACAGCCAATACTTCGCTTGAAAAGTCATTCACTAAATCATTTTTACTAGATAAAAGTTGGCTTGGAAAACCCTCCTGTAACCTGGCCTCTCCAGATGAAATTTCCACAGTTGAAAAAATATCTTTAGAAGAACTTGTCCCATTGTTTAAATTTTTCATACTATCACTGTGATTTCGACTAGTTTCTTCAGTCAGAAGTTCATTTGATAAACTCCTATCAAATTCAGTCTCATCGGTGAAAACCTCAGCAGTCGAATCAAAAGAAAACCTTCGTTCATTATAAACTGAACCTGCTTTACTTTCACGATAGTCTAAAACAGTTTCTTCTGTTGTAACTTCACTTGAAGGCCGATTCCGCAACCCGCATTCATCAGATGAAAGCTCGGTTGAAAAATCCTCATCAAAATCAGCCTCTCCTACTAAAACCTTAGACGTTAAACTTAACCCTGAGTCATTAAAATCTTCTCTTGGTCGTTCTAAAGCCACAACATTTTCTCCCGTAATTTCTTGCAATTCTTTCAATCTTTCGACAACTTGACATTTCAAAATCTCCCATTCAGATTTGAACCGTTCCAACTGTTCTTCGATCTCACTTTTTTCCTCTTCAACAAGACGCATTGACAATTTCTCACCAGATTTCAAAACTTCATCAAATAACAATGTCTTAGACTTTATCTCGCTCATCATAACTGAATACTCACAGAATTCTCGTTCATTAGTCGATTCAGATTGTTCTATTTGTACACTTAAGCGTTTCCCAATGTCTCGCATCCAGTCCCAAAGTTCTTCAACCGCGTCATAGTATGTCTGATGCTCACTAAAGCATTCATTAATACGCTGTTCTTGATCAGCAAATGCACACTCCAGTTCTTTCCATTCTTCTGACAACGCAGTCAACTTCATTTCAAACTCGCATTCCTCTTCCAATTGAGACTGTAACAAATTTCCATTCTTTAATAATTTATCAAGGGTCAACTTTTTCGCATTGAATTCTTTTGCAAGAGTTTCTTGTTGAAAAGCAGCTAACTGACGTTCCTCTTCCGTCAAAGAATAAAAATCTACACCAAGTGTAATCTTTGTTGATTTTATCCAATTTAAAAGCTCGCTAGCTTCATCATTAAACTCATCATTTTGCTTCAAAATGGCTTCTTCTTCAGTTTGTTTCTTGCCAAGGTCAATATTGCTTTCTTCAAAATCCTTTTTGGTAACAGCTTCAAACTTGTCTTCAAACTCTTTCAATGCATTCAAATCTTTTAGACGCAGCAATTCCTCTTTAATATTATTACTGCATTCAGTGACACCTCTACAGAATACTGCCCAATCATTTTCAAGCCCGGCTAGTTGGTCTTCAACTCTTGATTTTGCTGGATCAGAAATAGACTGCAATAATGTCTCACCATTCGTGTAAACTTCACTGATTAAATCTACTTGATCCATTTCGTCCAAGAAAGCCTAAAAAATGCAGCAAATAAATTACTTGTCTAATGTATTATTGTAGTTTGAAGTGCTATAAGCCCGTTCTCCACTACGCGAATTTGTTCGCGCGAAGAAGAAATCTGGCAATGTGATTGGCTCGTTTTCGACGTTTTCGCGGCAAATTATTTTGCTAGCGAATCGCGTTGCTGGATTCATTTTTCGCTCGAAAAAATTCGCGTAGTGGAGAACGGGCTATACTCGTCTTTGAATGGTTGAACTTGATGCCATGAATCCTGTACCGTGTGAACAGGGGATTGAAGTGTCTGTATCAAGATCAGGGCTTGTACATATTTATAAAACATGAATCTGCCTCCTTTACCGACATATTGCTTAAATTTAGTTTTACCTGAATAAGATTATCTCTCTCATCGATACTTTTACCATCTTTCACTTGACAAGAATTAAGCCGTTTTTTCGCTTCGCCAAACCACACCAACCAATCATTAACAGCACTACTATAATTTAAGTGCAAATCGTAGATAGTTTGTAGTTCTTCCTCAATTCTTCCCAGTTCATTCAAAATAGAATCTAATAGCGAATCAATCTCCAGTATCTGCTGCTCGCTTGCTACGTTGTCGTCCACGTCTTCAGAAAAATTTTGCAAAACGATACGTTCTTGATTAAATTCATACACAAAGCAGAATAAATCTTTTTTCAAATTCTAGGGAACAGATAAAATATTTCAATGTAAGTAAAGTATTGCCATGCGAAGATTGGCATGAGTATTTTCTGAAAGCCGAAGCATGTAGAATAAGACATAATGACATTCAACTATACACTGCAGCTAACCTTCTGCACAGTATTCAATTTTTGCTCTACTTGAAACAACTCATCCTTCGGACAATACACTTGTCTGTGCAGACACTCACGAAACGCGTTCAACTTGTTGATCCAGTTATCCAGCTCCCCTACTGCATCATGGTATTCCGTGATGTCTACGTCAGATTCCGTGACGTCATCGCGACTCAGTCCCAGGCCCTCGGAAAACGTGTCTAAACTACCAAGATCATCTTGAGAGCAGGATAAGAAACTGGAATTACGATTTTGGTCGCTCTCAACCAAAGACGAATTTGGCAGATTGACGAGGTTTTGAAGACTTCGCCATTGTGTGTGTAAGGGTTGTAGTATTGCATTGAGGTCGACCTCAGCTTCTTCCGTAGCTTGAAGTTTGATCATTTGAGCACTGACTGAACGGATGAGTGAACGTCTAGCAAGAAACTGGTGCTAGAGAAGAGAGGAAAATGAGATGCTTTGAAACGACCGGTTATCACGGCGGGTATGTTCTCCGCGCAAAGGATCATGGTAAAATCGACATGTCGCCATGTTTTTTTATAATAGACAATTCATTGATTATTCTACACCCAGAAAACATTTTCTGTCGCAGATAAATATGGGCACCAACGAGAAGTAGTGTAAGATACATCAGAAAAAAACTATTACTGGACCTTAGCAAAAACAGCTTAAAAATGAGGGAGTTGCCCGTTATAAATATGGTTATTTTAGATTTCTTTCCATAGTAACTCTTGAGTCCTAAGAAACACATACTAGAACTGAACTATTCCCAGGTATAGCATTCGAAAATCTTTCGAAAACATCGAGAACCAACCTGAATTGCTCTTGAGAGAGTATCATCTTCATCGACAGAGTCCAATTGCTGATGAACATTTGTCAACCAGGATTCCAACTCAATCTTCCCTTCATCAAGTTTCTCCATTTCATCTGAAACACTTTGCAGAACTTCTTCCTTTTTGACGGCACGACTTTTCATCTCATTGTACCTATTTACCACCGTATGTAGCTCATGTTCCATCTTATCCACGTTTATCCCCTCATTACGTAATTCCACCATCAGTTTCCCTCCTTCTTCGCTGATCTCAGTTATATCAGTCTCATTCTGTTGTAACTGGACTATTGCCATTTGGCATTGCTCTAGTTGCTCGCGTACTTCACTCGTGCTACGGATTTGCTTCTTCAATACAAGAAAACTAGCGCTACGAAAAAGTTCCGAAATCCTTTTCTTCCTATCGCTGAAGTCGTTCCAGCGTTTCACCAAATCGCAAAAGAAATCTCTTTTTCGGGACACTTCAGCTTCCAAATTATTGAAGCGTTCGTTGATTGTTTCCACGAATTCGCTCAAATCGTCGTCAGGATCACTTTCAAGTATACTGAAAGCCGTTTCGTTCAAAGTTTGAAGATCTGACTTTCGGACAAAGATGCGTTCTAATATGTCCTACAAAAAACACGTTTATACAGATATCTTTAGCAATGCAAGCATAATTGCAAATTAGCGCTAGCTGGAAGTTACTACTCACTGATCAACGCTTCCACGCCCCATTTTCGCGTTTTCATTGCACATTATAACTAATCTAGGGTCTCTCTCCTCTGCAGAGGCTTTTTGACATTTCAGTGTGCTTTATATAAAGTAGCGGCAGTACCCGCTGAGAGAAAGAACGCGGGCGGAGGGAAAAGAAGAAGACAAGAGGAAGCTTCCTT
>JAODVM010256603.1:0-12605 GCA_025400095.1 Phenganax marumi | reverse complement strand
GTACAGTACATAACATAATGCTTATAAATACTGTATATCATAGCAATATCATTAATATAAGTTTTGAAAACGTCAGTAGCTTTACCCGTACATTTGGGCCCGGAAGTGACATCACAACTAGGCCATGGGCTACCGGAAATAATGACATAATGCAACTCTTGCGTACGTACGTGTACGTACGAAATGACGTCAGCCTAAAATATACGTACGCGTACGTACAAACGATAATGTATGCGAAACGGATCAAAATGGCGATAATGTGTGCGGAAAATGGCATGCTCAATACCGGTTCCAAGCGGATTTTCAGAGTATAATTAAAAGTTATAGAAGAACTTATAGAAGTTATAGTTATAGAAGTTATAGTAGAAGGAGATAGTTGTATAAGTCCAAGGGCCGGTTGTTGGAAAGATGGATAACGCTATCTATTGGATAGTAAATTTTTCAACGTTGATAAAATTGTACAAAAAAGTCGAAACTTCCAATTTGGTCAGCGATATAAGCATTATAGACTTTAATCCATCGATACAAGTCATAATTTTATGTTACAACGATCAATGGGAAATTTTACGAAGGCTAAAAAAAATCACTATCCAGTGGATAGCGCTGTCCACCTTTCGAGCAACCGGCCCCAAGTGATTATAAAACTAAATAAATGCACAGCGCGTTGCTTGCATAAAAGACATGAATTATCGTTTTATACAGTTTATTATAAGCCCATTATGCATAGATGAATATTAACATAAAAGGTGTCCGCTTTCATCCTTCTCCGCAGTTTTGGCCTTCCATAGTCCGGGCTTCCTCTAAGTCCAGAATGTACCGTAGCAACTCAGAGGTAGCGCTGTGTGAATTCACTGAATTGTGACGAAAATGAAAAGTAACGGCGTTCTTCACGGAAAATGTAACTAGTTATCGTTATGTTTTATTCCTAACTTTTGTAACTAGTTACAGTTACAAGTTACGTTCCGAAATACGTAACTAGTTACCGCTACAGTTACTCAAAAAAGTAACGATTTCATGTAACTAGTTAATTGTAACGAAGTTACTTACAGCACTGGCCCCCACTAGCTCTGTTTCGCCCCTGCTTGGACTTTGGTGCATAATAAACAGCTAAAATCACGGATGTTACACGCCGTTCACAAATGAATTATGAAAAGCTGTTTAATATTAAACTGAAGTCCAAAAACAACCACAAGTATCACTAGGCCTCTTGTTCACGTAGACTTTCAATGACTTACTCTCCCATGCTTTGCTATATTTTCTCCTGCTTTCATGCGACCGTCGCCACTTTGATGCAATTCAGTCAACACTATTTTTTTGCAATCGTGTTATGGTGGTACAGTTAACAGTTTTCTTTTTTGTGGTGGCAGCAGGCAGCGTGCGAGCGCCGTGTTTTATGCGAAATAGTAAGGGTCGAACCTCTGCGAAGGCATAGTTACAATGTTGTCATTGGTTAGTTTAGTAGCTTTCCAATCGGCTAAATCTCCTGGAGTCTGATCGGGTGCCAATAGAATAAGATTATCCTCTGAAACGTTATATGTCTTACATTCTTACATGATGCTTGAGGGTTTAACTTTGGTACTAAATTACACTGAAATGTGGTGAAAATTCCTGTCACTTGAAAAAAAGCCAAAATAGAGCCAAAAGGCCAAACATTCCTTTCAAGGCCAAACAAGAAATAAAAGAGCCAAAATTTAGTTATTTGGCCGCAAAAAAGCCAAGTTACCAACCCTGAATAATACGAGCACTCAGATGTGTTCGAGTAATCGTCTGTTCAAAATTGTTGGTCGAAGTCAAAAGTTGACGCCCGTGGGAATTGGCCGTTTTTCTTTGAAATTTATTTAATTAAAATGCAAATTTAACGCAAACTTCTTGACCAGCCTGACATGATGACATCAGTGTGAGTGATGTCATTTCCCCAAGACCAAGATGTCGCAACAGACGCAACAGACAAAGATTAGATGCCGTCAATGAGTTTGTTCATGACTGGCATCATGTTGCGTCTAAACTGCAGATGTCCGATCGTCTGTGGTGAGAAGCATAACTTACTGAATTACTAAAGACAACCAACAAGTTCTAGCTGGTCACACATAGGCTATCTAGTGGCAAAACTCGTCTGGGTCGAACATATTTTTCGTAAATTCTCAGCTCAGATAGCTTTGAATTTCAACAAGTATGAGTCATTCAGTGGCAGTCAGGGTCGTGTCTTTGTCAACGTTATTCATTGTGACCTTCATAGCTGGATTGATTCCTTTAAGATTGCGAAAAAAACGCAGACCCAGTGATGCTGGCAGCGCAGCGCTGCGCGATATGCGACGAAATCAGTTCATAAGTCTGAGTACATGTTTAGCCGGCGGTGCCTTCTTCGCATCTAGTATGTTGGAACTAATACCTGTGGTACAAAAAGACTTTAAGTATGTTTTAGACCACCATAATATATCTGCTAAATTCCCTCTTGCAGAATTTGGCATTTCTGTTGGATTTTTTATGATATTAATAGTGGAACAGATCATTCATGTTTTTAAAGAGGGTGGTTTTGCTCATGGACATGGGCATAGCCATATTCAAAAGGATTCTACAAGCTCCCCCCTCCTTGACCATGGCCAAGCATCAGCTTATGGTACAGGCACACCAGTAGTCAATGACCATCACTCTCCTAGCAATCCAGAGTCTGGAGAGAGTGACAATGATGTACCAACGGACCGTCGATTATCAGCAGTTGCCCCAGAGCCCAGTTGCCATAAGTCAAGAGCTGGACATGTCCAAACCATTGAAGATGATTTTACTACAAACGAAAGTGAACCTAATATATTTCTAAATGTTAGTAAAAAACATCAAAACAAACGTCACTATCTAAGATCTTACCTTCTCCTAATTGCATTATCAGTTCATGCCTTGTTCGAAGGACTTGCAATAGGACTCTTCCAAAGTATTGATGACATGATTCAAGTGCTAGTAGCTTTAGTTATCCACAAATGTATACTGGCGTTCTCTATTGGTATCAACTTGGTGCAACATAAGTTCCCGGTTTGCATGGTTGCAAAGTCATCATTCATCTTCTCTGTCATGAGTCCTGTTGGATTTGGAATAGGTATTTTATTGTTGGAGAAAACTGCACGTGATCTTGGTAAGATACTCTCTGCTGTGTTCCAGTCAATTGCAACGGGAACATTTCTCTATGTGACTTTTTTTGAGATATTTTTTCATGAACTTAACTCGAAGGAATGCCACAAGTTGTTAAAAGTATTAATGATGATTCTAGGTTATTCAGTAATTGCCATTGTGCAATACTTTGAAGCTGTTTTGAAAGAATGAAAAGATGAAATTTGGAGCAAAATTTTATATAAAAATAATAAGACAATGGTAGCACATAGCAAACTGTAATATAAAAAAAACAAGTACCATGTCTTGACTACCTCTACTTACTGTTAACCAAGTACACAGTTGATGTAATTTTAATTCAGTTTAATGAATTCACCACAATTTATTGGTACAAACAAGCAATCCTGGCACTAAGATGATATACACTCTTACAAATAACATTTCAAAGGAGGAAAAAACAGGACTTAAATCCCAGTTGACAACCGACTTCTAAACTAGTCAATAACTGCATAAAATAAGTAAAAACTCTATGCTAGCAAATATTTTAACATGCAGTTATACGATTTAAACTTTATCAAGCCATTGAGTGGCAATGCACTCCCATCTCTCTACTTATACATTCTATTCTGTCTACTGCCCGATGGTTTTACTCATCAAACCAGAAGTAAACTCTTATCACTTAAGTACAGGATTCACACTTTACAGTAATTGCACTGTGCATGACAAGTTGCAAATTGGAATATGTCACATCATTTCTCGAAAATTGTTGAACTAATTTGTACCAGATGGAGTGTGAAAAACTTTTTTTCTTTCGCGCACTACATAATACTCGGTTTCACGTTTGTGACTGGTATTATTCAAACTGGTATTATTCAAACTAGCGCACCAAAATGAACTGAATACCTTGGGTAGATCATTTGTGTATGTTCAGTTGTAAAAATAACAGGTTTGAAAAATTATATTCATTTGTTCCATCCATGATCCATCATCTACCAAGATTACCCTGCTAAAAGTGCTGAATTGGACATTCGGACATCGTGAACAGTCGTTTCCTCTTTTTGATTCTCTTCTCTCTATTTATCTAATATCTATTACATGGTTTATTTAACTCTTTGAAGTTTGAACAACCGAATTAGCTAGTTTGCATAAGGAGAAAACCGGAGTACCCAGAGACAACCGACGACTTTGGCAGAGTATTTGACGAACTCCTTTCACGTGAGAAATTTTAAGTATGGTTCAAGTCCGCGCTAACATTGGAACCATAAATCGAACCCACAACCTCATTGGTGAATGGCGCTTGTCCTAGCGACTGGATCGCCGAAGCACTCATTCCTATCAAAGAACTTATGGCTAGTTTCTGCTAAAAAAGGAATTATAGTACGGCCGACGCAGGGCCGGATTAAACTTTCTCGGGGCCCGTGGCATTTTTTCAGTGCGGGGCCCCTTCATTTCCCCGGCGGGCGCGAATTCAGAATTCCATAAGATCACAAAGATTACAAAATATCAATATGTATACCATGATGTGAAAAATTGGCTGTATATTAAAGTTTAGAACAAGAACGTAAGTACATCAATTTGAACTGTCATCCAACCCAGCTTATAGCTATAACAATAATTTAACAACTATTAGAGAATTTAATTAAGTAAATATCAAACGTAGTTAACCGAGTAAATATTCATAAATTTAATATAATGCTCTGATGCGGGGATGCTCGGCAGGTAAAACAAACATGAACGTTATTTTTCATTAAAATCTTATTCTGTTGAGGCTTCGCAAACGTTGTGCTTACGCGATTTTTTAAAAGCAAACTCATTAATTATCGACGACGTGTCAATGCTACGCAGAAGACCATTTTCAACACCAAGTGTTTCAATGGGCTTCGCGTTTTGATTTATAAGGCCTCACGTTTTTTTATTTTGGGCCAATCGCCTAACTTCAAAGCGCCACAATTAGAAGTCCCACCAATAAAAGGCACATTTCAGGACACCATATCTCAGCTATTCAATAAACTTCCTGCTGAGACACGGTCATGTAGTGAATTGTCAGCGTATACTCGCCAAGTGAAAGACATTTTAAAGGAACAAGCGTATAAACGGCTTTGCTGTTTATGACCAGACAATGCTTATTGGAATTGTAGCACCAAACACTAAATTCTTATGAACATACACGTTATTTTACTTCAGTGGCCTCGCAGAATTTGGGGCCCTATTTTCGTCCAGTCACGCACCGAAAAAAATTACAACTGAGTCAAGCACGGGGCCCCTAAAGCCCCTTTTACACGACCAAATTTTCTTTGACAAATTTCATTTGTTAATTTTTTTTGATCGCGTAAATTAGGAATTTTTAACAAATTTAATTTGACAATAACCCAGCTTTAAAACAAATGCATTTGTAAAGTTAAATTTGTTGAAAATTCCTAATTTAGACGGTCAAATAATATTTCATGAAATTTGTCAAAGAAAATTTGGTCGTGTAAAAGGGGCTTAAAGCGCGGGGGCCGTGGGCAGATGCCCCTCCTGCCACATGGTTAATTCGGCCCTGGGTCGACGACAAAAAAGTTTTTATTGTCTTGTGAACTCTTTCGTGTCTGTTTCGATAAATTTGCATCAAATCTGGTCTTGCCTTTTGTTCAAATCAGGGATACTATTTGCTTCATTTTCCACATTTGTCCTTTAACTGAAAATTTGCCTTCATTTTGCGAATTTAGCTCCATTAAAATCATAATGAATAGTTACCTCTTGTTCGTTGCCTTGAAGATTTCGCATTACCGTATTTCCTCTAACATACGCCGGGGGCGTGTATTAACTTTTGAAGAAATTTGGTGCGACGTGTATTGGAGGGAGGCGTGTAAAAGAGGGAGGCGTCTATTTTGCAATCAAACTCTTACCAAGCTCTGGGGCATGAGGCAAAAGTATGACAATTTAAGAGGACATCAGAGAGACACCATATTTTAATACAAAAATTAATTGTGAATCCATCCAATGAGCATTTGTTACTCGTGTATCTACAAGATTGCTTAACGTTTTATATTGTCTTATTTTCCCGCAGTTATTCTAATAAAACACCGCTTTTGGAGAAGGGCCACTGACATATATACATCTGGACTGCTTGCTCCTATGCTTTTTGACTTGAGGCTTGCGTGGTCAATTGAAAGTCACGAAGGCTGACGCATATGAGAGTATTGCGACATCGGTGGCTCTTTAATAAAGTAAGCAATATTGGTCAGCAGCCGACTTCATAGCTAACTAAACACTCTCATAATTTCGGCCATCTTGGACCACGCTTTTTGACGCCAAGCAAGCAGTCCAGATGTATACATGTCAGTGAGAAGGGGTTTTGCGGAGGGAAGCGTGTAATAGAGGGAGGCGTTATTGTCATGTCTATATAAATTGATGCGGCGTCTATTAGAAGGGGGCGTGTAATTGGGGCTAGGCGTATGTTAGAGGAAACACGGTAAGTGACTTGAGTCTGGACATGTTTTAAAAATGTTAGTAGAAACCAGACAGAAGTAACTGTAGTGTGCACTTTTGCAGATAGTTATTCAGAAAAACTATATTGGATACAGCTACTTCTTGTTGATTGAAGCCTTAACTTTTTCTGCATACGTGGGTCGTTTGTTCGTAGAATCATCAACATTATTGAGTGCTTCTTTATTCTCGCTAGCATCCTTCACTTTTACTACTACACGATTGCTTTCTTTCTTACTCGTATCGTAAATTCTCTCTGCTTGTATGACTTCATTATCACCATGAATGATATCTTTGTCACCCTTTTCGCTCGTACCTCGACTCTTTTGGTCCACTTGAGTAAGGCTAGTGTTATCATATGATTTCTTTTCTTCACTCGAATCTTCTCTGCCCGCAGCTTGCCTACTTCCCTTCGTTTGAGTATCACCTGAGCTATCAACATTCGAAGTTTCCTGCTTGCCTTCTGCGATTACATATTCATTCATCCCATCTCCATGCTCCTCCTCATCATTTGAAACACGAATACCTTTTAACGGTTCTTTATCGCTATTTAATTCGTCGCTTATTTTATCATCGTTTCTGAGATTCGATCTTTGAGTTTCTTCAGTTTTTGAGTGATCTTTGTCTTCGGATTTGCATTGTTTGTTGTCTGGTTGTTTTGAATCCAGTTCTTTGTTTTTAAAATATCTAAAAACAGACTCCATAGCTTTCCAAGACGTTTCTTCATGCTTTGTTGTTCCTGTGGAATAAAAAATGGGTCAAAGAGCCACACATGAACGGACAGATAGAAAATCAAGAAGAACTTCATGGATTAAAATCACAATCAATTTCAAAGTTGCAAAGGTGAAGGGGGACACCGACGGTTTTTCAGTACTATTCTCTGTATGCCAAATATTTTTGAACACAAACTCTTCTTCTGAACCAACCCCCCCCCCCTCCCAATCAATGTTGTGTGGTTGTTGTAGATCGCATATCCCATAAAAAGAAGCAAAAATCACTACACAACATTGCCCAGGGGGGCGGGGGATTGAAATTAATTGTAGAATTGAGCATTTAGTACATCTGTTCCAAGTCCTTTTAGACTGTTTGCTCGGCAGATTTTCTCCGAATTCGCAGGATTTTCCAAGCGTTTACCTCTGTAGCAATAGTATGACCACGTTGGTTTCGCGAGTGCCAACAGGGATGATTACTGTCGAATTTATTATATGCGCCTGGTGTGGGTAACATATTTGTTTCTGTAATGAATCAAAAGTTGGTCGAGCCTGACCCTAATCCCGCGCACATTTTAACTAGCTACCCAATTAGACTTGCATTTGGTGAAAAAATACTCTCTTCACAAAATCTTAAGGACAACTTCATGTAAGAATAAGTGTAAGCGTTCCAGTATGCCCTTGAGTAGTATAGCAAACTATTTGGTTGTTAGACAAAATGACGTATTGACACAAGGATAATGGTACCAAATAAAAGACATAAGTCAATTCCACGTGATCTCGCAAGAGAAAAAATTACGAAATTAAGTTTCAATACGAACCAACTAACCAATCAGAAATGCGACTGGCAATTTATTCAAAACACGAAGAAGCGAAGCGTGTATTTTGAAGCATGCGCTGTAGTGGAACAACAGCGACAAGTGCATGATTATAAATGCACGCAACACCCGCGCGGGAAAAGTGGCTGCAATGAAAATGGGCTGTAGTTTCACCTGCAGAACAACGTGTGATGTAGCGATCACTATCTTGATGCTGCATTGGAGTATCCAAATCTTCGCTTGACGTCACCCAGTTCATTGAATTCTTAAGAAAAATAAGTCATGTCACACGATACATCCATCGATTAGACTTTATTAATCTTTTCTAGACAGAAGCACAGATGCCATTGGTTAACACGACCTGGCGGCAAAAGCTTAGTTTCACTAGGGGGGGGGGGCGAAATGCGATTGAAAACTTTAGGTAGGTCAGGGCCTACCGGAAAAAGTTTGAAATCGAGACCCTCTGAACTGGTGTTTCTTAAATATTGTTCGAAGATGTTACAGATTATCTCAGACAGATCACTAACTATCAGTAACCAAAAGACACGCTATAAAATCACGCTATTTATTAATCCTGACCTTAGTTTCCTAAACTGTTCATCTTAATCTACCTGTAAACTTTCCGTAAGGGGGGGGGGGACTAGAGAGCCCGAAGAACACTTAGGACTTGGAGTAGTTGACGATCTCTTTTCACAGGAGAAATATTTGTCCGCATCGAGAATCGCACATACACCCCCAGGGGTTAAAGGCGTTCGTCCTATAACGACTGCGTTACCGGAAGCCAAGTAAAATTGTCTGATGTTAGACACAGTGACGTAAGGACACAGGAATATTGGGTACAAAATACAAGACACGTCATTTTCACGTGATCTCGTGAGTGCAAATTTACGACATTGAATTGTAATGCCAACCAATCAACCAATTAGAAACGTGATCGGTACTTTATGTCGAAACACGACGAGAAAACCGAAAAGTGGATGTTTCTGGATGAAGGATAGCTAGCTCCAATCGTTGCGGATCAAAAAAGCTGTCAAGAGAGAGTAAATTCACGAGTTGCATCGTGTATGTCCTTAGTGATCGGCTACAACTTTAATCACCAGTAGCCCTCCCTGAACAGTGCGGTAAAGACAATATTTCTACGCAGCCGCGTTGTCCGAGCAGGTGGGCATGCACTGTACGTAGCTGTTATGTCGCTATAGTCGCATTTCATGTTCAAAGGCTGTTTGCCAATGTCGCGTTTTCATACGCATATGCGCGTACGTGAAACTTTAAATTTTAATAACAATCAGTCTTCAAACAACCACGAAATGGAATATTCAAAACTGAGAAGAATGACTACGTGTCTGTCTGCTACAGTATTTAATAAGTTTTATTGGAAGCATAATACGTATCACTACACGAGACAACAAAAGAAATCTACACGTTCTACTGAACCCAACAACAAAAACAGGAAGTTCTATACCTAACACAACGCAGGTCACATGCGGTATTACTTTAAAAGTATTTTTAATAAATACGAACAATCGAAGGATTTAAGCTTTCACGTGCGCACGAAACGTCACAGCAGAATGTAACCCTAAAAGTACAGTCCGCGTGCGCGCGTAAAACGGCTGCGTTAAGAAGCCAGAGTCTCACTTTCGACCAACGAATATGATCAACTAGCGTTACGCAATGGTAAAGTAAGGAACTATAGGGACACTTCCTTGCATTCAGTGCTTAATCACGCCATTGGCAGAGCACTGTACCTACATTTGGTAGCCGGAAAGAAGAGCAAGGAGCTATAACCCCACCGACATTTAGCAGCCGGAAAGAGGGGTTGGGGAGTGCAGCCCTTGATGCCGAATCTATGTGTAGAGCGTTTATGTCTTTGGTTATATACACACGTAGACATTGTAAATACGATATGACATGGGGATTCGACGGCGCAGGCGATCGGGACAAGCGCCTTTCACCAGTGAGGCTGCGGTTTCGACTCTTAGCACAGACTTTCTCATATGAAGAGTTCGTCAACTACTCGATCGAAAGTCTTAGGTTTTCTCCGCGCACTCCGGTTTCCTCCTAGCCCACTTTGTCAAATTTCCCTCTAGGATAAACTAAAAAAAACATTGTGAACAGTTGTGGAATTCAGTTCATGCTGCTAAGGCCAAGATACTCTGAACACTGATCTACTGGGTCACTTGCAAAGAGCATAAAATAATTAGTTCAGCAGCAATAATTTACCTTTAAAAACCATTTCCGCACTTCATTTCTTGAATGAAGTTTTAAACTGTGAACGGAGTCAGTAAATGCAACTGCTACAACTCGATCCAAGGTTTTTGGAAATCTTGTAAACTGAAAGAGATGACGTATATTGTTGTCTGATTTCTAAGAGTTTAAAATGGTGCGTTAATTTCAGCAAAATTTTTGATGGACTACAACAAACTAATTTTAAGCATTAGCCAAAACGTCAGAGGTATGATAAATTTCAAAGCAAGGTCAAGGACTGTTCACGAACTCTTTTACCGCTATAGCATAGTGGGAATGTTTTCAAAAACACAAGGTTTTAGCAAACATTCCCAAAGTCAGTGCCAAGGGCGTGCATAAAGGCTAGCAAACTCGAAAAACAAAACAATCAGGAGAATTCAAAGCCGAAGACACAAAACAACTCATACAGTAGCAGAACGAATAAGAAATTAAGTCAAGAAATTGAACACAAAGAAACGAGGAAGACTTGGAAGTTTGTCAGTATTTTGATCGTGATTTTACTACCGTGCTTTCATCATACCTTCCAGGTAAAGCATATACTTTTATATAGGCTGAATAATCCGCAGGCGCTCTCTGCTCCAGTTTCCTCCCATGATAACACTGAGTTTGACCAAAAACTAATCGTCCTTACTGATCTACTGTCGAGAAAATAAGAGATAATTCTTGATATATCGTCGATTTCACGTTACTTTTCATGAAAATGTAGAAAAGTTTGTTCTGCTGTTCGCAAGCTCGTTCCGAGGTTCAAATGTTTGTAATGAAATTCAGAAATCGGTTTGTACGTAAGGTAAGCATTTGATTGGCTACTCTTGCTTCAGTAGCAAATCAGAGACCTTGTTTACAGACTTGTTTCTGAATTCTACAATGAACTATTGAACTTCGCAACGAACTTGCGAACTTTTGAACGAACTTCCCCGTATTTCAGTGAAAAGTGACCTGAAATTGACGATAACATATAGTTCTTCCTGTAAAAACGGTAAGCTTCGCTCATCATAGAGCGTGAAACATCAAAAAGGTACACCTCCTGCAAATACACTCCTAGTACGCGCGCAGCATGACATCATTACTTAACAACCCTATTTACTTGCGACGGTCGATGGGGGGGGGGGGGGGGTGTTGATTACTAGTCAGCAATGAGTTCAGGATAACAAGTAAATGACAAACTTACGTAATCCACGACGAGATATCCGCCATAACTATGCCCAACAACGAAGATCTTCGATGCCGCAGACTTCCCAATAATATTCTTCCAGACATAAGAGAAATGCTTCTCAGCTGATTCGCTTTCCTAAGTATGAAGAAAAACCATACTAAGAAAACAGCGAGCAGGCTTTTCGTGCACTAGTCAAGGCAGGTTCCGAGTACAAGCAGCCTCTGTTGTCCTACTTTAACACTTTGAGCACTGAGCTATATAGCTGGTCAGTTTGTTTGCCGATAAATCAAAATTCATTTTTGCAATTTCTTAACAGCGTACATATGTGCAGATGAGAGGAGGGCACACGATCACACGATGTATTTATTAATAGTGAGCTTACGATTCTGCGACGCAAACGGTCATACAAATGTGGTATACGTTGAAAACAACGTTTACTAAATGATATACAATATTCTAAAACTAAAGTAACCTCAAAGTATTATAAAAAACACATTAATATATAATTCATTTAGGAAAGACAACGGAAAATACTATTGTTTATATAGATTTGAAATCTGACGAAATATCATCGTGATTTTTTTTGAATTTCTCGGCTGCAGCAAACTCATGAAATTGTTGGTTTTGTCAGCAAGCCATTTAAAACACTCGCAGTTCGTGCTTTATTAGCTACAAAACACTCGAATGCGTCTCAGTCATGTTTTACATCACATGTACTCACGCTCGTGTTTTAAATTCGACTTTTGGCTCTGGCAACAGCCATTGCCATGTTTCAAATACAGCTCGCCATACATCACGCAATTTGTTGAGCATGACGTAATTTTTGAAGAAATCTCGACGTAGGGTCGGTTGGAGAACGTCAGACACTTATTTCGGTACATTATGAATCCGATCAGAAAAAGCTTCTGCGCGTGAGATCGATAATTTACATTGCTACAACAACGAAACTGTTCTTTTGAATACTTACATATTTCTGTTTCTAACATGAAATCTGTATCTACATCATTTTCAACGGCGGCGCCGTCAAGCTCTTAAGCCTACAATCCTGGACAAAAATGATGGTACACCAGAATCATGAACCCATGAATTGAACACCCTCTTAAATTTTAGATC
>JAODVM010256492.1:0-12610 GCA_025400095.1 Phenganax marumi | reverse complement strand
CACACACACACACACACACACACACACACGCACACACACGCACACACACACACACACACACACACACAAATGGGTTTCTCCTTCAGCCGGTTAGTGCTCTACACTAAAGCAGAGCTGATTTAGAATTAAATAAATTGGCTGTTCATTAAAATACTAAAAAGCACTACAGTTCTGTTTCAAGAGGATTATTGCAGATCCTCTCTCTTCAGGTGCATGATCAGATTAAATTAAAATATCCCTGCACTGATCATTCATATAGTTGCATAAAACCTAACAGTTTTTAGTTAAGAATGTATTCGCATGCCTGCATTTACTTGCCAGTTCGTTTTTCTTTTATTGAGAGTGCAAGTCTACGGTTTACACATAATGAAGTATTTCTCCATCAAGCATAGATTACATTTTTCCTAATATTTGAATACAAATTCGCATGAGCCACTATCTTCCAGTCTATAGTTTATCCCATGTTATTATCCTTTAGGGACCAAATGTACTTGCTTAACTCCGTAGAGTTCCTCTTGCTATTATCTCGGAATGAATATGTATGGTTGTTAATTCGGGTTTTAAACCAGTCCCCAGTGAGGCTGATGTATGTTTCCTTGCATCACTGGTTTTCACGGTAGCTTGGTAGATGACATCATTGAATAAACATTCCCCTTTCAGCAGACAGTTGGGTTTAGATCTACAGTTGCAGATTCTTTCAGCTTGTTGAGGGGTTTCCCTGAGAATAGATTGGTTGTGGGTGTTGAGTTTTCTTTCCAAATTGGGCATGCACGAGTAGCTAATCTTCAATGTATTTTTATTGATAATCTTTGCAGAATGTGTCCATTCTTGAAGGATTATTTCGTGAAATCGACGAAACTAGGCAGCTGTTGTTTGCCTGTGTTGACTTTAGCCCTGATGGTGCGCTCTTCGAAGATGCTGGATCAAATTTGATGTGTTTCCTCCCTTCTTCTTAATGGAATGTTGGCAGATTTTACACTAGGCAAAATCCTGCCAACTTTCAGGCTTCTCAAAGTAATTCCAAGCTACACTTTTACTCATGTTGAACTATTAGACGACCAGTATAAAAATAACACCCTACCACGTGCGCTTTTATAGGCAAAGATAGATAAGATATGCGCATATTTTTGTGGTGAGTCAACGCGTTATCTCGTCTTCACAGAGGTCTGCCTTCATAACAAAGTATTCAAGATTGATCTTCCTTAGATGCCACGCTGTAGTTTAGGTGCCTGGCGGCATTTTTTTCAACCTTATTACAAGTTTTCTTGTATATGACCAAATTTTAAACATTTCCCCGATTTTTTTTCCGGTTTTTTCGTTTTTTAATGGCCACCTGCTAATGTATGCGATAACTTTAAAAAATTCATTCTCAAAATCGTGTTTGAGAACAGAAAAGGACATGAGTAAAAAACAACAGACAAGTTTTTTATCATATAATAAAAGGATGATGAATCCAGATGTATGTTGGTATTGTGCAGGCAAATATTTTATCCACAAGGATCATAAAATTTGTAAGTCATGTCTTAACACAGTTAAAACATCAAAGTATGACTTTAGTTATGAGGATCAAGTTCCAATCTTTAGGCAAAGTGTCTATGATCGGCATAGGCTTTTTGACAAGCTGATAAAATAATACGACGGCAGAGTTCCCATTCGAGTCAAACAAATCAAAGACATCAAAAGGTACATCGAAGAAAATCAATGTTCACAATGCACAATTCGTGACATTTTTCAAGATCCTCAAATTCCACAGACATGCCAAATGATTAATTTTATTCATGCGCAATTACAACCTCGTCCAAGACTCACCCAACAAGATAAAAAATATATCAAGTTTAAGTTTAAGCGAGTGTTGAAGAAGTTTGAGTCGCAAGATGAATTTAAAGCTTTGAAGCTACAATATGTGTTTTATAGAATCTTAAAGAGCTTAGATCATCATCCCCCCCATCAGTTTATTTTTAAAGATTCGATTTCCTGCTGATGGCACTATCGATGCAATTTTGGATTACAAGAACGACATAAACATCTCATGGAAGAAACAAGCCAATCGAACCTTTCAAAATTTAAAGAAAAGTGTTAATAGAAGAATAGGCAAACTTTATGCCTATGGTGTTGATTTTGATGGATCCATCAGGAAGTATCTAACAGGAAAGCACACTGCCAATATAAAACAACAACAACAGGCTCGTAAAGCAGAGATCAGACGCATGGTGATTCACCGCAGATACCCACAATTTGAACTAGAGTCCTATTTACAAGCATTGAAACAAGACATTACAAGCTTATTAGCCAAACGAACACCACAAGTATACCACTATACCACTATACCAATAAGTATAACACAATAAGTATACCACTATACCAATAGTGGCTCCTTAATGATGGCAAAACAATTTTATGAAGAGATGATGGGTGAGATTCCCATGAAGAAATTAATTGATAGAACGTTTACTGAAGAAGATTGTGTATTCTATAAAGATCTACCAGATAAAAAGTTTAAGAAAAATTTTAAAATTTTCTTTTAATAAATGGGAAATTGCATTCGCACAGAATCAACAGAACATATTATTCCAGATCCAGATCATCCTGGGAAACTCATTCGAGAGACCATTACTAAAAAAGTGTGTAGTTGTTCTTCCAATATTGGTCGAAATGGAACAAGAATTGCTTTGGGATCCAACCTTCATTATGAGAGTTCGTCAAGGATCAATGTTAGAAATACAAAGAAAAAAGAAAATACAACCTAAGTTTTTATCTATTAAATAAAAGCGGATCCCTACCGACCCCCCTTGGTTAAATTGTTTATCTCGAAAAGATAAACAATTATAACCTAGTAGATCTTACGTTCATAAGGATGTCTTGAAGAAATGTCTAATTTGGAGTACTTTTTATGTTTTAAGGTTTCAACGATGTGTTGTTTTTTTTTTTTCTTTGGACACATTACCAAGATAGTGGTCGAAGATGAGTTCCATATCTTTTTTATTAGGGTTGTAAAAGCTGACCAATTGACTAATATTATCACAATAAGGTTTTGCGATCGAAGTGAGTTGTTGAGTCAACACAATGGTACAAAGACCAAATTGTCTTGCGGAGAACGCAAGTTTCGCTCCGAAGTCCGCTTTTTGACAAACTTACTGGCTGTGCAGTCGTCTAAAATGTTCAAACTATGCGTACCTTTAGCTATGTCAATGACGAGTTTTAGAAAAGCTTCGACTTCATCTTGTTCACATTCAATGACAAAAAAATGATCGTCTTGATCATTCCTCCATGCTTGATAAGTTTTATTCCATTGATACGTAGGACATATCAAGTAGATGTTGTCGAAATATCTCATTTAGTGTTGTTCCAACATTTCGAGCAAAAACTTTGTTTTCCCACAACACGTCATGCCTACGATGATCATATTAAAACATTGATCGCAGTGCGACCCCAAACTCACTGTGTTCGCTTTTGACCTTTGAGACTTTTCTAGGATGACTGTTGAGTTTTTGGTTTGTTTGTGGGGTTGGTGGGTGGTTGTGATTTTGTTGGTGGACATTCTTTATTTAATTCGTTTTGCAAATTGTCAGAAATCTTCTTGATGACAATGTGTTTTCCTACAATAACTCCACCATTAATAAGACCGATAAAGGGGATGAAGGGTGTAGTATATTCTAAAAGGGTTTTTAGATCTTGTCTTAGCGGTTTATTTTCTGTGAGTTCTTTTTCGAGCTGGGTGCTGCTTTCTACAAGATCTAGGTGATCTAGAAGTTCGCTGATTTTTCCCAAGATGATGTCAACTACGACTTCGTTTGTTTTATCGAGTTGGCTTTTTTTTATAGTCTTGATGGATTTTTTCTAAGGTTTCGTTTGAAGCCTTTTTAAAGAGGGCGACACCATGTTTCATTTCCTTTTCTTCGGCTAACATGATAAGTTCTTCACGAAGTTCTTCAAATTGATGAGGCTCCATTTATTATAAGGAAGAAATTTTTTTTATTTTTTAGCTGTGTCTAGTAGTGCACTTTTTCAATAAGTTTATGCTTGAGATTAATGAGTCCACCGCTTATGACGAACATTCTACATAAGAGGTTGGCACTAGTTGCGTTCTTTTTAATTCTAACAGGACTCCATTTTGCGTGTTGACTAGTTTTTACCAGATCCTACAACAGCTTTATCCTCGACCGTTCAAAGATCGACAACCAGTACGAATTTATCTTTAAAGAATTTCCTCATCGTCATTTGACCATCCAAACTACGTTCGAAGAATCTTATCCCTTCGTTTTATAGATATTCCCTTTTAATACCTGGACTGTAAACACAGTTAGGCACTCCCTCAATGGTGATATTCACGGATTTGATATTAGGGTATACAAATTCGTCAGAGTCTGTCATTGTTTTATTTCTAAACAACATCCCAATAGCCGCCATACTTTTTCATGGTAGATTAATCGTTTCATTGACTAATGTCGAGGATTCGTCCCACTCTACTGTTTTCATCAAGGTGGCATGTTCGTAAAACAGGCTTCTTCCAGATTCATATCCTTAAGTATTTTCATCGGCCAACGATTGATTTTTGATGGTTTCGTATTCAAGTTCTATATTTTCTAAGGTGTATCCTTCTACTTTTTCTCCAGTTTGAGCTACCATGATCTTCTTCGCACTTGGCGAGGTGATTGTATATTGGAAGTTGTGACACATCGAATGGGGAGCGAGTAGTCCGTGGTCTCCTATGATCTTGTCTAATTTGAGTTTTTGCTTTTTCCCAAGAACACTACTTATTAATTTATCGGACACTTTAGCAGCAGTTCCAGTACTTACACCATCGTCGGATCCTGAAATGAGTTTTCGGGTCTTTTCGTTGGCGATTCCATAGTCTGATCTTTCATCACGAACCCTCTCCGACAACCAAAGATCTTTATAAGTTTCTAGTTCGCCGTAACCACTATTGTTGAAGACGACTTCGCCTTTCGTAGATACAGTTAGTTTTTCAATCAATAGCTTTCCCAAGTTGTTTAAAAACCACGATTTTTCGTTTTTGTTTTTAAAGTCGAACTTTAGATTCAGACTATGTGGTACCAGACAGGTGTCTGGTTTAAGCTTTGGAATATCGACGTAAAGTTCTTCTTCTGGATTGGCTTTATTTGGATTGAAGGTGATTGTATGTTTTGTTCTATTTCCTTTAATATCACTTATTTTATGTTTTCTATATCCTGGAGTAAGTGTAAATTTTTTGATTGTTCCATTTATTATTAGGAAAAAAATTGTTTTTCTTTTTTAATTATGCTTGATTAGTTGAATAGTTTGAAGAAAGTTTTTTTTTATTCTACATTTAGATCAATTTTTTATACAAGATGAAGGATAGCAGTAGTACAAGTAAGATGAGGATGTTTCGAAGAAGGGTTAAGATTGTTTTAATTCTTTCTAGTATTGATTTAATTGTCGTCCTCATTATAGATTCAAAGCGAGAAATGATATGGTCGATACATTCTTTAATTCCTTTGAAAAAGTTATAGAACATTTTTTCCCTCCTCCGTCAACACCTCGTCGAGTATTTTTTCCATTTCTTCACTCACAACGATCATGACCTTATGAACTGCTTCTGATGAGAAGATGTGTTGGAGGAAGTAGCCAAGACCAATTCCTCCTACCGAGATTGTTCAACCTGTAGTTGCTTCAATAATCATTTATTTTATAAAATTTTTTTAAGCAAAAAAACTACAACAATGAACGCGAGTGCCACCAACCATAAATTTTTAGAAAAGTAGTCTACTACACCTGCTCTTTCTGATGAAATAAAATGTCCAAGAAGGTAGCCAAGACCAATTCCTGTTACTGTGACTGTTAGACCTGTAGCTGCTTCGATAATAATTTCT
Source organism: Phenganax marumi (assembly GCA_025400095.1). Classification (NCBI taxonomy): domain Eukaryota; kingdom Metazoa; phylum Cnidaria; class Anthozoa; order Malacalcyonacea; family Clavulariidae; genus Phenganax; species Phenganax marumi. The sequence goes on along the minus strand of JAODVM010256492.1, from coordinate 6,758 downwards.
TCTTCATTTGTTTCGTCATCTAATTTGTCATTTTTTTCTTGTAACAAAGACGATGATGATAAACACGAGTACCACCAACCATAAATTTTTAGAAAAGTAGTCTACTTCTTTTGCTCCTGATTTTAAACCAGATCCTATGACCTTTAAGATTTCACCAAGAATAGGAATCACATGTTTTGCAGCTTTTTTCACACCGTCTCCAATTTCATCGACTTTTTGTGACATCTTTTCAACAATTTTTCTACAGCTCGATGTTGCAGCATAGATGACTCCACCGGCGCTGATGATCATAGACACTGCAGTGCTGCCCAACAAAAATAGATTGTTTTTAACGAATCATTTAAATTGCTCGAAATTCGTAAGATCACTGTTGTCGATGAGGTCTTGTAAAATGTTGATGGGTCTCTCAAATTTCAACTCGACCTTTTTGTTGAAGTCTTATTTTATCGCTCGATAAATCTATGATTTTCATTCTTTTTTCGCAGAATGCAGCTCTCGCTTGATTGGAGGCTATGTTTCGTTCTCTTCTCGAATGGTTTTGTTCTTCTTTGAGTCCCTCTCAACGAGCTTCAAAATTGGTTTCTGGAGGATTGATGATTTCTTCGATTCTTTGAAGTTCAACTTGATCTTTGAATAACTTTAAGTCTAGTTGATTTGTTAGATCGTCTATCGTGGTATCGAGCTTGTGCTGTGTTTTATCTGTGATTTCTTTAATAATTTCATCTTCTGCTGCAGCTGCTTCGACCATATCTTTGAACGTTGAGCGCTTATTGAAGGGTTCAAGCTCGATCATGTCTTTGACTTGGGATTTAGTTGTAGCTTTGTATTCTACTCTTGCTTTTTCAGCTAATGTGTTGAACTCTTGTAGGAAAAATCTTGGATCTTCAGTGTACACCGCATCATGATCTAATCTTTTGATAATAGGTCTTCCTCAAAAACTTATTCCTTCCATGTCTCCATCTAAGGATGTTGTAAAGTCAAGTTCTTGGAGGAGTTCTCTTGAAAGAGGACCATCCCCTTTATCCACATCTAACCCCATCAAGTTTTTTAGGAATACTTTTTTATAGATGTTTTGCGACTCCTCGTTGCTAGAACTTAACAATCCATTGATTTCTGGATCTACTTCATATTCTAGTTCGGGTTCAGGTTCAATAAAAATGGTTTCAAAGTCTCTATTTGTTTCAATATTTTCCAATAATGAGGCTTCAATGTCCCAACACGTTTCTTTCCGTCTGATTTCAATCCCGTCCAAATGAGGCCAACCAGACACGTCGTTAGCCCTGGGAATTGATTTATTTGAAATAGGCAGATTCGTTACAGACCATGCTTGGGTATTGTCGACACTCTCCCGTCTAAATCCGAAACTATCAATTTGACTTCTTCTCTGCGGTTCTCTTTTGTTCCACCATTCACAGTAGTCAACGAGAATACCGTTGGAATGCCTGTAATTTTGAGTCGTTTAACGAGACTGCTATCTCATAGAGATACGTCAGAGCCGTCGTCCAACAACGCATATGTTTGAACTTCATGTGCTTCATCAATACCGCAAACTGTCATGGGGATTACATGCAAACAAACTCTTAACCTACCAGCCCCAGTGACCATGCAAAGGCCATTATTTGTTTCACCTTCTTATCCTTTGTTCTCGTCAACACGTTCTTCGACCTTCGGAGACTCCTCTTCTTTGGGATGAGATATGGGGTGCAATAGACTGTGGTGTCGTTGTCCACATTCAGCCACCATACACGCTTCTTTCCGCCTGCACTGCTTGACAAAACCGTCTTTTCCAAGGCATAAATTGCAGAGCTTTTCTTTCCATACCACTTCCTTTCTAACGTTCAAAGTTTCCTTTCTGAAGGAGAAACACCTTTCTAAGAAGTGACCGGTCTTCTTACAATGATAACACTTCAATATATTCAATGCACCCTCAACCGCAAAGTTCATGCCCTGAGGGTTCGATCTCTTTGATTTCTGATATTTATCATCTTGAGGCTTTATACCAATCAATTTACCAAAAGCACTACTCGCCAGCTTCGCTTTTACGGTCACGAAACTTGTTAAGTCCCTGAAAGTGGGAATCTTTCCTCTTTCCAACACAGCAAAGGCTTCATTTGCCCACCAGTTACAATAGTTTTCCCACTTTGTGAGGTAGATGTGATATTGCTTTTTGGTTCCGTCTCTCCACACCCGCATGATAATTTCTGAAGCTGTTTGTGAAAGTCCCTTTGCATGCAGCTGTCGCCTGACAAGTGGCAAACTAGTAGGTCCAATTTCTTGTGTAGTGGATGCACTTCCTGAGGACGGCTGGGTAGTGATAGTAGTTTGGCGTTGCGTTCTAGAAGGATCGGGCAACTTATCAACACTCTCATGGCCATGGAATACCAGACTTGGGTTGGCCAATTCGGAATTATTACAACTCCCGTTGCCTTGTCCTGCTCCAATTTCTGAAGAACACCCAGAATAACGCTGAAAGGTGGAAAAAAGTACCCTTTAACTGTATTCCATTGAACAGAGAAAGCATCAATAGAAAAGGCCCCTGGCTCTGGTCTATAGGAGATATATTTTTGAAATTGTGCATTCAATCTGGATGCGAACATATCTACGTCTGGGCTGACTTGCAGTTTATCAAGTGCCTGATGTAAAAGGTTAGGGTTCAGCATCCATTCATTGCTGGCACTTATCACCCTTGACTCTCTATCAGCCACAGTATTACATATGCCAGGGATATGTTCTGCTGACACCCATATGTCTTTACTAATACACCACTTCCATATTTCCAGAGTTACTATGTTACATAGTGGGGAATGACTTGTGCCCATGTGATTAATAGCTGCTACTGCTGTCATGTTGTCGATTTTTAATCGTATGTGTGTGTTGTTTATATTAGCTGCAAGGGCTTGAAGGGAAAAAAGGGCAGCTCTTAATTCAAGACAATTAATGTGCTCTGCAGATTCTTGGGGTGACCAATGTCCTCCACAAGTTGTGTCCCCAAGGGCACCACCCCATCCAACCTTTGATGCATCAGTGTATATAGTGATTGATGGTGGTTCATGCTCAATAACATTGAATGTACTATTAATGTTGTCAATCCACCATTGTAGTTCTATTTTTGCCTCTGGAGACAGGGACATGATTGTATCATAATTCCCCTGACTGTCTTTAACAGCTTGCGACTTATCCTTCTCAAGTTGTCTATAATATAATGGCCCATGCATTACAGCTGGGAAGCTAGATACCAGGAGTCCTATCACCTTCGACACCTCACGTATGGTGTAATGTGACTGTGCTTTCAGTGCCTTGCAGGCTTTTGCAATTTTTTGCTTCCTCTCCTCTGTCAGTTTTATGGTCATGGTGACAGAGTTCAAGACATTTCCAAGAAAGACAATTTCTTGTGAAGGGATAAGATCCGACTTATCAGGGTGTACACAAAACCCTAATTCTGTTACAAGTTTAACTGTTTCGAGTACAGTAGTCAGGCACTCAGAATAATTTTCACCTTGACTGTAATTATCATCTACGTAACCTGCAAGGAGGTGGCCTTTCAGTCTGAGGCAAGAGTGCACAGGCTTGATAAGCTTGGTAAATTTTCTAGGGCAAAAGCATAAGCCATTGGGAAAACAGGTAAACCTGTAGTAGTTGCCTTTCCAAAAAAATTTTAGAAACTTTTGGTGTTTCTCTGACACGGGTACAGAATAGTACGCATTCTTGAGATCTATAGTGGCCATATAACAATACGGTCTCATAAGTTTAACAACTGAGCTAAGAGAATCCATTTTAAAATGGTTATAAGTAATGTGTTTGTTGAGGGCTTTGAGGTTCAGAATTAGCCGATATGAGCCATCTTTCTTTCCCCTCAAAAAAATAGGAGAGAGGAAATCACCAGGCTCCCTTCTAGCTCTCACAATCACACCTTTGCTTAGAAGCTTAGTGATCTCAGTATCAATAAGCTGTACTTCAGTGTCTGAGAATTTTTGTGTGGCCGGTGGCCGATATTCCCTTGGTATATTGTCAAATTCGATGGTTGTACCATTTATCATGTCAATGATTTCCATAACACTTGTGATCAATTTCCACTTGTCGAGGAAACTAGAAAGGCTACCTGCTTTGAAGGCTTCAGCATTTTGCTTTAAGCCTGTAATTATAGTTGGTAAAAGAATATCAAATTTACTTACATCCTCCATTACTGTTTGTAGTGTTGTTGCCAGGCTCACTTGTTGACTTCCTTTTTGTTGTGGGGGGTCCAGGACTTCTTTTTGTATGGCTGGTACCCCCTGCGCTGGCCTAAAAAAGCCTGTCTTCCATGATTATAAGGCCGACTTCCAGGTCCTGAACAGGTTGACCTATGTTTGAAGTCAGCCCCTTGGGTATAGACAGTTGAGCTGGCAATCTTATTACATTCCTTAATCGACTTTAAACTGTTTGGGACATCATCTCCAAACAGGAACTCTGTGACAGGAATTTGTTAATTGCACAGAGCACGAAGCTCCTTGTTGATTGAGGGTCTCATAATGTCTCGGCGGCGCAACGATATATCATAAGTTGCATGTCCGAGAAGAGCAAGGGAGTCCGTTAAAGAGGACACCATTTTTTGTTTACCCTCAATATGCCCCTTCACTTTTGTAATCTGGTCTGTGACCTCAGTGATCGCCACAGCAGCTTTCATTATAGTCTGCTGCACGTTTGAAAGACGTAAGTCTTGTGATTTGACCGGTGGTCGAAGTTTTCCCCACAATTTGTGGTTGACGATGGGGACTTTGAGTTTTTCGCAATTGCCGGGTCGGACATATAGTTCTAATTTTTCTTTCAGCTTTGTGTCTTTAAGCTTGCTAGCGAAGCGCTTATTTACCAAACTCGCCAGATGAACGTTAACATCTGGTCCTGATTTGTCATCTGCGTTGTATTCTTCTGCAATCTCTTGTAAGAGTTTGTCGTCTTGGTCGCCATCTTGTCCATCTTCCCCAAGTATAGCCGTCACCTCTTGTTGAGAGTCGTAAGAGTCTTCGCCGGTCACTGGCGAGGATTTTCGTTTCTTTTTTCTAGAAGGCCCCGGTGGGGTTTCTGAGTCATTTTTTGACTGACTGGTTGCCTTTCGCGGTGCTTTCCGCTTTAAGGAAGCATCGGTGATGCTCGTGTGCGACGGTCCCGCCAACAGATCCAGCTTTTTTCCAAGGCCGTGAATGGCCTTCCACATCAAGTTGGGCTCCATGCTCTTGTCACCAATGGTTTCCTGCTCCTGTTCTTGATCTCCTTCTTCTGCAAGCAGTCTTTCTTCGTCGTCGTCCGAACAATCTGAGCTTTTTTCCCGCACATTCTCATTCACCTTGTCCACCATTGTCGAAGCTTACCACACATGCCGTTGCTTGCTCATGCAATCTCACGTGATTCCTATGTGACGTGAACTATGATGAGGTAGAATTGGGTTTGGGTGGCAGGTAATTCGGTTTGGGGGGAAGGCAATTGGGTTTCCATGGAAGGTAATTGATTTGGGGTAGAATGTGATTGGGTTTGGGTGGCAGGTACTTGTGTTTCTGTGGAAGGTAATTGATTTGCTGTAGAATGTAATTGGGTTTGGGTGGCAAGTAATTCAGTTTAGGTGGAGGGCAATTGGGTTTCCATTGAAGGTAATTGAGTTGGGGTAGTAGGATTAGTTTGAAGGACCGTACAACTGTCACCAACAGGCTGAGTTTCATGCCTTACCCCACGTTCTATACACAATAACAAAAAAGTTAAAATAATTCAAAAGTTCCCTAAATTGCCAAAGCTTACATTGTAAGAAAATATTTACAAGACGAAAAGCACACAATTTTACAAGCCAATACGGAGCATACCTTTACAAAACTCACAAAAGGCCGGCATCAACACATTACCATATGAATGTTTATCTGTTTCAATGCCCGACCCCATGAACTCATGATCACAACCCTCTGTGGTGTACACATCAAACATGTGGTGGGGAGATCGTCCAGGTTTGCATGTGTCATACAAAACTACAATATCATAGTTGTGCTGAGCCCAAAGCACAGCGGCCTATGTATAAATAAACATAAAATTGTACATGAATTTTTCCATTTTTTGATTTGTACTGTGCGGTTTTGTAATAGAATAAAAGTTAACTAGGAACTGCCATTTTTTTAAATTTAATACATACACACATATTCAGCATACTTCCCATTGTCACTTCTGGTCGCCAATAATATCAATTATTTTCAACTAACTCATATTATCAGCGTCCGTCAACTACTCTCGACAAAGATTCGATCTTAAAATTTTATTGTATTGCTACACTGTGTGTCAGTTGCTTTGCTTTTCTAAGCAACATTCAAAAAGTGAAGCAACATTCATCACCTCAGGATCGTAAAAACTAGGTGAAACACAGCGTAGCAATAAAATAAAATTTTAAGATCGAATCTCTGCTTTTATTACTACATATACATATGCATATGTATAAAATATCAAAGCGTGTTCGCCAAGTTGGGAGAACGCTCAACACAATAACCAATGTTGTGGAGCAGTAATATCTTGTTAAAGGATAAGACTACAGTTTAAAAAAGTTCTGTAACTTCAAGTTTCACGCTCAAGGCGATCCTCAGACTAAAGTGTAAGATATGGATGCAGGCTATAAATCTGGACTGTAAAAATTTAAACTATAAGAATTTACATAAGAATTTGTTTTGGTGTCTACATTTTGATACGAGTTCCGATCTTTTGTTCAGTAGAAGTCGTTTGTCGGCATAGAGAATACTTAGCCGAAAAGCTAT
>JAODVM010256491.1:0-29382 GCA_025400095.1 Phenganax marumi | reverse complement strand
TACCCGGGTGCCTTCAATGATCGGGTCACGGTGCGCGGTGGCGGCATGCAGCGCGCGAACGGCGCGCTGGGGCATGATCTCCGCCCCGTCCTCGCGAAAGGCCAGGCAGTCGCGCGCCGACGACACGCCGCAGAGCGTCATCATCAAGCGTTCGACGCCAAGCGCGAAGCCGCCGTGTGGCGGCGTGCCCGAGCCCAGCATGTCGAGGAACCAGCCATAGCGTTCGTCGATGGCTTCGTCCGGGATGCCGATCGCGCGGAGTGCTTCGCGCTGACGAGCGGGACGGTGGAGTCGCACGCTCCCGCCTCCGACCTCGATGCCGCCGATCAACTTGGCGCCTGCGGCGACGAACACGCTGTCGCCCAGCCGGGGCATCGAGCCCCGCCGCTCGTACTTGGAGGCTCCGATGGTGACCTGCTGCAGCAGCATCGCGTCGGCCCCGATGCGCGTCTGATCTCCGATCACCAGGCCGACGCCGTGGACGATCATGAGCCCGGGGCCGATCTCGGCGCCGGGCGAGACGTCGACGCCGGTCAAGAAGAGCGACAGGCGCGCGATCAGCGGACCGAAGAAGGGAATCCGATGGCTCTTGAACCAGCGGGCCAGGCGGTAGAGAACCACCGCCTGGTAGCCGTTCTCGAACAGCAGCGACTCGATCACATACCAAGGAAAGGACTTGGTCTTGATGAGTTTGAGCTTGCGGGTGTCTCGGCGGAGGTTGTCCCACATGGACAGGCGGAATAGTAACCTCTAAGCCCGATGCGGGGTACGTCGTTCGGCTCGCTCTGGGTGCCCCTCGTGGCGATCGTCGCGCTGCTCTCGGCACTGGCGACGCTACGCCCGACGCAGGAGACGCTCTGGGGCGACGAAGGGACGTTCGTCGCCATGGCTGCGAGCCTCGCCCGCGATGGCGACCTGGTGTTCGGCCCCGAGGACCGCGCGTGGGCCGAGGCTCGTGTCCCGGACGTCGGCGCCACGGTCATTCTGCAGCGCACCGCTCGCGGCTTGACCTACTCGAAGCCGGTCGTCTATCCGCTGATGGCGGCTCCGTTCTACCGACTCCTGGGCGAGCGGGGCCTGATCGTGCTCAACGGGGTCGTCTTCGGTCTCGCACTGCTGCTGGCCTGGAGGTTGATTCACCGACGCGGCGAGACCGACCTTGCGGCACTGACCCTCTTGAGCTTCGTCGGTTGCGGCGCCCTGCTCCCCTATCTCCTGTGGCGGGTCTCCGATCTGGTCCAGTTCGGCTTGACCCTCTCCGGACTGGCGCTGGTCTGCGGCGGCCTGTCGCGGGCCGTCGGCGGAGCGGGTCCGAGAGGCGTGCTCTGGAGCGCCGCAGTCGGCGGCGCGCTGCTCGGACTCGGCGCGGCCATGCGGCTGCCCAACGCCGCACTGGCCGTCGCGGCGGTGGCCGCCTGCCTCCTGGCAACGAGATACCGGCGTGCCCTGGTGACCGCCGGCGCCGCCCTGGCCTTCTTCGGCCTGGCCGCCGGTGCCGGCTCTCTTCTGGCCGGCGCCGCGAACCCGTACAAGGCGGAGCGGGCGAGCTTCACGAAAGAGATCGGCTATCCGGTAGGCGCCGGCGCGGAGGAGGCTCTCGAGCGCTTCGAGGCGGTTCCGGCGACCCAGAGTGCCACCTGGCGGCCCGCGCTCGATCTCGACCGCTCGCTCTACTCCTCGTTCTACTTCCTGTTCGGGAGACACAGCGGTCTCCTGATCTACCTCCCGATGGCACTCCTTCTCGCCTACCGGGTGCTCCGCCATCTGGACGGCACCGGCTTCGCCCTCCTGGCCGGGGTCGCAGCCATCGCCGTGTTCTACCTGGTCTGGATGCCGGAAAACTATTTCGGCGGCGCCACCTTCGTCGGGAACCGCTACTTCCTGACCAGCTACGCGGCATTGTTGGTCGCGGCGCCCGGCCTGCCGTCCGGACGCCAGTTGGTACCCGCCTGGCTCATCGCCGCGGTGATCGGTATCTCGGCGCTCTACTCGGTCGAGCGCACCCGGGAGGCCGACGGCATGAGTCAGAGCCACGCCTACGGCGGCCTCTTTCGCCTCCTGCCCTACGAGACCACCGGGCGCGAGATCGACGGTCAACGCGATCGCTACTGGTCCGGTGACTTCCTCCGCTTCGTCGACCCTCACAGCGAGGTCGGTCCCTACAGCTTCACCCTCGACACCGAGAGCGCACCCACCGAACTGGTCCTCGCTTCGCACCGGGAGGGTGGCCGGCCGCACCTGCTCATCACGTCGCCCCACGAACCGCTGCAGCTACGTGTCGCCGACTGGGGGCGCCGGCGCTGGCTGCAGCTCTCGCGCACCCAGACCGGTACCCGTGCGGAGGTCGTCCTCGACCTCTCCAACCCCTGGCGCAAGCATCGATACTGGTGGAGCGACGAGGTCACCTACGCTGTGCGGACCTTGCGGCTGGCCCTGCTGACGCCGGACGGACGGCCCGCCCGCGCCGAGGTGCGCTATCTGGGTGACGGCAGCTCCCTGGCCCGCGAACCGGCTCGTGAGGTCCTGGAGGCGGCACGGCCGCGGCGGCAGCTTCCGGGCTCCCTCTCTCGGATCCCGATCGTGGTTCGCAACACGGGCGGCTGGACCTGGTCGAGTGACGACGTCCTTCCGGTCTTTCTCTCCTATCGGCTGCGCGCCCCCGACGGCATCGCCATAGAGGGCCCGCGCAGCCGGATCGATCCACCCGTCCCGGCGGGCGCCGAGCTGCGCCACGAGCTGGACGTCGCGTGGCCGGAGGCGCCCGGCAGGTACCGCCTCTCCGTCGACCTGGTGATCGAGAACGTCGCCTGGTTCGAGGACAAGCTCGGCGAGCCCCTCCTGCGGGCCGTGGTGCACGTCCGCGAGCCGCGCGACGGCGAGCCGATCGACGACGAATCGCCGGAGTCCGCGGGATAGACTCCGTCGGTCATGCCTCGATCGGCTCGCCTGACGCTCCTGTCACTGGGCCTGGCGCTCGTCGTTTTCCCCCTCGGCATCGTCCGGCCCGGCTGGCCGCCGACGTTCAAGGCGGACGAGCCCGCCTACTACGGAATGGCCCAGAGCCTGGCCTACGACTTCGACGTCCGCTGTGACCTCGAGGACGCCAGGCGCCTGACAGACGCCTCTCCGTACCTGCCGATCAAGAACCTGATCCTGATGTCGGACGACGGCTGGCAGACCGCCTACTTCGGCAAGCCGTACGTCTTCTCGCTGCTATCCGCACCGGCGGTGCGATTCTTCGGCGAGCACGGCATGTACGCCGTGAACATGATCCTGCTGATCGCGATGATCGCGATGGGAACGGCCTATCTGAGCCGCTTCAACCCGTGGGGGATCGGTCTACTCTTCACCGCCGGCTTCCTGATCCTGAGCACGGCCTTCGCGTACGTCTTCTGGCTGCACCCCGAGATCTTCAACATGTTCTCGGTCTTCACCTGCCTCTTTCTGGCCTTTCATCAACCGGAGGCGACGCCGCGGTCGAGCCGACCGCGCTCACAGCTGCTCCGCGTTCTCGGCTCCGGGGCGGTGCTCGCACTCGCCGTCTACAACAAGCCCGCCTTTGCCGCGATGGGCCTGCCCGCCCTCTGGATCGTCTATCGCCGCAAAGGCATCCGCGCCGCCGGCGCCTGGATCGCCGCGGCCGCCCTGGCGCTCGGACTGCTCGCCGCAGGAGGCTACGCCCTGACCGGCCACCCGAGCGCCTATCTCGGGGTCGCGAGGGGCGGGGTACAGCTCGAGGATCCGGAAACGCCCGATGCGTACCTGTCGGCGCTCCGCCGTTTCGTCGAGCTGCGTGGCGACGAGGAGGCCAACTCCTGGACCTGGATCTTCCGGATCCCCAAGATCGACCCCCTGCAGTTCCGCGACAACCTGGCCTACTTCTTCTGGGGTCGACACACGGGGCTCCTCTTCTACATGCCGTTCGCGGCGATCGCCTTCGTCCTACTGCTGCTGAAGACGCCGAGGTCGGCGTCGCGGTGGCTGCTGCTGGCCTCGGCGGCGATCGTGGCGCTCTTCTTCATCATCTTCATCCCCTTCAACTGGCACGGCGGCGGAGGCTTCGTCGGCAATCGGTACTTCGTCAGCGTCTATCCGGCGCTGCTCTTCCTGGTGACACGCATCCGCCCGGCGGCCGCGGTTCCGGTGGCCTTCACTCTGGGCGGCCTGCTGCTCGGACCGATCGTCTTCACCCCCTTCGGCGCACCGGTTCCGCATCCAACCCTTCAGGCGCACACCCGCAACTATCCCTTCCGCGCCCTGCCCCTGGAGCTTTCGGTCAAGAAGACCGTTCCCGGCTACAGCGGCTTCAACCTGGGGAACGTGCGGTTTCTGGGTCGTACCGACCGGATCGCCGTACGCAAGTCGCCCGTCGGCCAGATCTGGCTTCAGGGCGCCACCGACACCGAGCTCCTCATGATGAGTCCGAAGCCGCTCCAGACGGTGCTGTTCGAGGTCGAGAGCCTGGCGCGGCCCAACCGGGTACGCATCGACCTGGCCGGTGAGAAGCGAGAGGTCGACTTTGCGACCTCGGGCGACCGGCGGCAGGTCGTCGAGCTGACCCCTGGTCGCGCCGACCGTCGCAGCTTCTATCGTGGAGGGCCGGTCTACGTCTACGAGCTCCGCGTCGGCACCGAGACCGGGCGACTGGCGCGCCGCGCCGACGGTGAGATCCTCGCTCCGAGGTTCTACTTCGGGGCCGCCATCACCTACCTCGGTCGCCGAGAGCAGCTCGAGGACGAGGCTCACTACCAGGTGACCTGGACCCGCGTGGCGGCGGCCCCCGGGGTCGAGCCCGCGGGCGATCTGAGTGTGCTCGCAGAGCTGCGCAACGACGGCGAGACGCCCTGGAGCTCGGACGGCCCGGTGGCGGTAAACCTCGCGTACCACTGGCGGGACGAATCCGGGGCGATCGTCCTCTTCGAAGGGGAGCGAACCGGCTTCCCGGACGAGGTTGCGCCGGGCGAGACCGTCGAGATGCTGATGGAGGTCCGAGCGCCGGACGAGCCCGGGCGATACACCCTCGAGCTCGATCTGGTGCGCGAGAAGGTCTCCTGGTTCTCGAAACGGGGTGCGGCCACGCACTCGCTCGAGGTCGCGGTCGGGACCGAGGGGTCGTGAGAGCCCTCGTCGCCCTACTCGTCGCCCTCACAAGCCTGGTCGCCTGCGGCGGTCCGAGCCCGACCTCCCTGACCGGAGCCGCCGCCGGCTGGAACGTCGTCTTGATCAGCGTCGACACGGTGCGCGCCGATCGCCTGGGCGCCTACGGCTACGAGCGTCGTCGGACCTCCCCGCGGACGGACCAGCTGCTCGCCGCCGACGGAGCTCGCTGCGCCCGGGCCATGTCTCCCCGCGGCGCTACCTGGCCGGCGCTGGCGTCGGCGCTCACCGGCCTCTACCCCACCGGTCACGGGGTGATCCGCAACGGCTACGGTTTCCCCGACGACGTTCCCACGCTGCCGAAGATCCTCCGGGCCGCTGGCTATCAGACCGGCGCCTTCCTCAACAACATGCACAAGGCCAACCACTCGGGTTGGGACACCTTCCGCTACGAGAACGGCAACGAAGGGCGGCTGATCCGCCGGGCTCTCGACTGGGTCCGCCGGGTCGACCCGGACCGACCCTTCTTTCTCTGGGCCCACTTCTTCGGCGCCCACTCGCCCTACCACCAGGCCAAGCTCCTGGACGAGATGCCCGGTGTCGATCCGGCCTACGAGGGACCGGTGAAAATGGGCAAGGTCGCCCTGGATCGGATTCTGACCCGTCGGCTGCCCCTCGTGGAACGTGACCTCGAGCAGCTCGACGCGATGTACGACGCCGCCCTTCTGGCGACCGATCTCAACGTCGGGAGGCTGGTCGACGGCCTGCGCGCGGCCCACGGTGCGGAGAGGACGCTCTTCGTCTTCACGTCCGATCACGGCGAGGAGCTCTACGACCACAACGACTACCTCTACCACGCCTGCTCGCCCTATCAGACGGTGCTCCACGTGCCCCTCTCCTTTGTCGCACCCGGGCTCATCGCTCCCGGCACGGTGATCGACGAACCCGTGGAGCTGGTCGACGTGGTGCCGACCCTGCTCGAGCTGCTGGCGATCGAGCCGCCGGCCGAACAGCACGGCCGGTCTCTCGCTGCGCTGCTCGCGCGGCCGGGCCCCGCCGGGGAGGCACGCCCCGCCTTCTCGGAGTACGACGACACCGAGATTCGGACGGTGCTGCGCGGCGACTGGAAGCTGATCATCAACCCGGACGAGCTGCGACCGGAGTGCGTCCCCGGTGCACCCGACTTCCACTACCCGATCGAGCGGCTCGAGCTCTACGACCTGGCGAGCGATCCGGCGGAGACCACGAACCTCGCCGCCTCGAGGGGTGACCTCGTGCGCGAGCTCAAGCGGCTGATCGACGCGCGCTTCCAGGACATGACCGACCGGAGCCTCGAGCAGGACATCCCTGAAGATCTGCGGCGCGAGCTTGAAGCGCTCGGCTACGTCGCCGACTAGCGGCGGTACGCCGCAGGCCGCGAATGCGGGGCGAGACGGTGTGCGAGCGGCCCGCGGGGTCTTACTGGAGGTAGCCGAGGGCCTTCAGCTGCTCCCGCGTCTTCTCGTCCATCTCCCGCTCCTCCCCTTCGGCCTTGGCGTCGACCAGGACGTCGAAGTCCTCCCGATACCAGGCGTTGGAGAGCCGGAAGAGGCGCTCGCCGACCTCGGGCAGATCGTCGACCAGGTTCTCGGTCTCGCCCGGATCCGCGTCGAGGTCGAAGAGCGCGAATGCGTTCCCGACCTCGCCGGTGACCCAACGCTGGGCTCCGCCCTCGCGGGCGTAGACGAACTTGTAGCGGCCCTCCCGAACGACACGCTGCCAGAAGCCGGGGCGGCCGTAGCCCGCCTCCGAGTAGGCCCGCAGGGGCTCCTCGCGTCCCGGTCCCTCTCCCAGCAGCCGCGGGAGGAGCGAGCGGCCCTGCATCCACTCACCCTGGTCGAGCTCCACACCCGCGAACTCGAGGATCGTCGGCGTGAGATCGATGAGCATGGCCGGATCGGTATCGACCCCGGCCGGAATCACGCCCGGATAGTGGAAGAAGAGGGGCACGTTGAGGCAGGTCTGGAATCCGAACCGGCCGTGGTCGAAGTAGTAGTAGTGCTCACCCAACGACTCGCCGTGGTCCGAGGTGAAGACGGTCAGGGTCTTCTCGAGCAGGCCGCGCTCGCCGAGCATCTCGCGCAGCTCGCCGACCTTCGAGTCGTTGTAGGCGATCTCGGCGTCGTAGCGCGCGACGTAGAACGCAAGGTCGTCGCGCCCGTCCAGCACCTGGTCCCTACCGAGCTTCACCATGTCGTACTTGCGCTTGGTGAGGTCGAGCGGGATCCGCACCGAGTCGTCGAAGTGCTCGTCGCCCTGGAACAGGTCGGACCACTCTCCCGGCGGAGTGTACGGGAAGTGGGGATCGAGGTAGTGCACCCACAGGAAGTAGGGACGCCCCTCCTCGAAGCGATCGAGAACCGAACGGACGAGCTCGTTGACCACACCGGCGCCGTTCGGATCGGCGCCGTCGGAGCGCTCGGGCTGCTGCCACGACTCGACGTAGGTGTCGAAGCCCTGGTCGAAGCCGAAGTCACTGGCGACGGCACCGTTGGCCACCACGGCGTGCGTCTGGTAGCCCCTCGCCTTGAGCGCCTCGGCGAGCATGAGGAACTTTGCCGGCAGCGGAATGCCGATCTTGCGCACGATGCCGTTGTTCTTCGGGTAGGTCGAAGTGAAGATCGAGGCGAACGAGGGCCCGGTCTTGGGCCATTGGACCGTCCCCTCGTCGAATCGCATCCCCTCCGCGGCCAGCGCATCGAGCACCGGCGACGTCGGACGCTCGTAGCCGTACATCGAGAGGTGGTCGGCTCGCAGGGTGTCGATCGTGATCAGGAGGATGTTCGACTGCGTCGGCAGCCGCGAGCCGCAGCCGGCGGCACCGAGTGCGAGCGCGAGCGCGCAACCGATCAGGGGGAGCAACGGAAGACGAAACGAGGAGGTCATCTGCGCGACGGGTTCGGAGGGGGACCAGCGACCGAAGCGGGCCGCGAACCAGCACGGATCATATGCCGTTTTGGGGGCCGGCAGGAACTCCTGTCGGACCGAGGTCGACTGCCTTCCAGTCACCGAAACTGAGCTCCCGGGTGGCGAACTGATAGACGACGATCCGGACGCCGTCGAGCCGGCCGGGGTCGGCCGCCAGCTCACGCGCCAGCGCCTCGCGAGCGGCGTGGGAGCCCCCCGCGTTGATGGCGATCCGGTCGACCGGTCGGCCGGAGTGGAACGAGAGCCGCTCCGCCAGCCCGGCGCCGCTCCCCCACCCGAGGCGTGGATCGGAAAAGACGTTGGTGAACGAATCGCCGAGGAGCAGAACCGGCGCGCCGCGGGTCGGACGCCAGAGACTGCCACCCTCGTCCAGGACCATGTGGGTCGTCGCCCGCTCGGTCTCGATTCCGGCCCGCGCCGGTGCGACTCCGAGCCGGAGCGCCAGATCTCCAAGCCCCTCGACCTCCGTCGGGCGCTCGTAGAAGCGTCGATCGCCGTTGCCGCCGAGGTGTGAGCCGACCCGCTCGGCGAGAGCCGCGGCCACACGATTCACGGCGTCGGGGGTCCAGTGGGTGTCGGTCCGGAGGTACTCGGTGCCGTGGATCGCGGGATCGAAGAACTCCAAGCCATCGGTCTCGAGCTCCTCGACGAGATCCGAATAGGAGCGATTTCGATATCCGGCCTCGTGCTCCAGCCGGCGCTTCGAGAACTCACCCGGATGCACCGTCGGCTTCACCGGCGTCGGCATCACGATCAGCGCGATACCGCGGGCGTCGAGCGACGACTCGAGTGAGCGCAGCGCCGGACGAGGATCGGGCACCGGCGCCTCCTTCCAGACGTCGCCGCCCCGTGCCCGCGCCCGCAGCCAGGCTGGCTCCAGAAAGCCGGGTCCGGTGACGTGATCGACGTCGCTCCTCAGAAAGAGCCAGCCGTCGCGACCGTTATAGACCTCTTCGGTGCCCAGCCCGAGGCTCCGGAACAGGAGGCCCCTCACCCTGGGCAGCAGGACGACACGCAGGAACGACTCGTCCTCCAGGCGCCCCTCGATCCGGTCGAGCGCCTCGAGCAGGCCGAGGTCGGCGGCGATGGGGCCATCGGCACCCACCTCCTGGACGGCGCTCGCGAAGGCGCGCGGCAACGCCACCAGCGCCAGCGGCTCCGCGTCCGGCGTGCGCAACCTCACGACCTCCTCGACCACCGGCACCAGGAGCAGGGTGAGGCAGAGGGCGCCGACGAGCATGCCGGCCGCGGTCCGGCCGATGTCCGTCCTGCCCAGCTCCCGGCGGGCCTGTTCGCGTCGCGCTTCGAGTGCCGTCGTCATGCTCAGAAAATGAAGTAGATGAAGGGGTTGTAGGCCTGGGTGTTGAGCACCGCCAGGGACGCCCAGAAGACCACGACGCAGACGAGCACCTTCCAGACCGGCAGCGACCGCGTCCAGTCCCAGGTCTGGGGTGCGGCGAACGCCACGACCGTCGCGACCCCGACGCTCCACAGGTAGTACGGCTGATAGATCAGGCCGGAGAGGAGGCTCGCGGGCGGGTCCGGCGCGACGAGCCCGCACATGGCCCCGAGGTAGCCGAGCGCCGCGGGTAGATCGGCGGCCCGGAAGAAGACCCAGGCGAGCGACACCGCCGAGAACGTCACCGCGATGCGCGCCGCGCGCGGCCACGCCGCGTAGAAGCTCCTCTTGCCGCGCATCCGCTCGAGCGCCAGGAGTACACCGTGCAGAGCGCCCCAGATCACGAACTTCCAGGCCGCACCGTGCCAGAGCCCGCCCAGGAGCATCACCAGAGCCAGGTTCCGATAGGTCCTCGCCGCACCGTGACGATTGCCTCCGAGGGGGCGATAGAGGTAGTCGCGCAGCCAGGAGGAGAGCGAGATGTGCCAGCGCCGCCAGAAGTCGGTGACCGACTCGGCGCGGTAGGGCGAGTCGAAGTTCTTCGAGAAGACGAAGCCGAGCATCAGACCCAGGCCGATCGCCATGTCGGAGTAGCCCGAGAAGTCGAAGTAGATCTGCATGGAGTAGGCGACGACGCCGAACCAGGCGTCGAGCGCCATCACCGAGCCCGCGTCGAAGACCGTGTCCGCGACCTTTCCGCACGGGTTCGCGAGAAGGATCTTCTTGGCCAGCCCGAGGCTCACGAACGCCGCCCCGCGCGCGAACTTCTCCATCGTGTGGGTGCGCTCGCGCAGTTGGTCGGCGATCTCGGAGAAGCGCACGATCGGGCCGGCGACCAGCTGCGGGAACATCGACACATAGCAGGCGAAGTCGACAGGCTGGCGCAGCGCCCGAGCGTCGCCGCGATAGACGTCGATGGTGTAGCTCATCGACTGGAAGGTGTAGAAGCTGATCCCCAGCGGCAGCGCGACCCGCAGCGCGTCGACTCCCCACTCGCCCCAACCCAGCCAACCGACGAGCGCGTTGTAGCTGTCGACCCCGAAGTTGAAGTACTTGAAGAAGCCGAGGAGCGAGAGGTTGCTGGCCACCGAGACCGCGACTGCAATGCGCTGCGCCCGGGTCCGGGGCGATCCGGGGGTCAGGAGCGAGATCGGCCGCGAGCGGTCCCAGCCACCGGCGATGGTCAGCCCGCAGACGTAGTCGACCACGGTCGAGGCCAGCATGAGCACCACGAAGGCGGGATTCGCCCACCCATAGAAGACGTAGCTCAGGAGGGTCAGCGCCAGATGGCGGGCGCGGCCGGGCAGCGCGTAGTAGACCAGAAGCGCCAGCGGCAGGAAGTAGTAGACGAAGAGATGCGAGCTGAAGACCAAGGATCTATCCGCCGACGTCGTAGAAGAGCGCTCCGGCTCGGTCCCCCAGACCGTCCTCGAGGTAGGTGCCCTCGAGCTGGGTGTTCGCCGCGAAGGGCTCCAGACGGAGCCGGCGTCGAGCGCCGATCTCGGCGCTCGGGAGAGCGTCGCCGTCGAGAACGGTCCAGTGTGCGACCCTCACCGAGTCCTGCTGGAGCGAGCCCTCGAGCACCTGCTCGACCGTCCACTCGTAGACCGAGAGCGCTTCCGTGTAGGGGCTGATCTCCTGCAGAGTCGGAGTTCTCGAGGCACGTGCCAGCCGCGCCTGGACGACCACCGGCTCCAGCGGCGCTCGCCGAGCGCGGAGGGCCCGATAGCGCAGGAAGTTCTCGCGCACCTCCTCAGGCTCCAGCACGCGGCCGTAGATCGCCACGCCTTCGAGCCGTGCCGGGTGCGCCGCCTCGAGGGTCACGCCCTCGCCGAACGAGAGCGGATAGGAGCGCCAGTGGAAGAAGTCGCCGGAGATCGGCCAACGGCCGGCGGGCTTACCGTCGACGTAGGCCGCGAGCCGGCCCGGCGTGTAGGTCACCACCAGATGAAGCGATCGTCCAGCCTCGTACGGTACGAGCCGGGCGCCCTGGAAGGCTCGCGGACCGCGTGCACCATGTCGCATGGTGAAGTGGAGATGACCACCCTCGGCGCGGAGGGCGAAGTTCAGGTGCAGCCCGCCCATGCCGATCAGGCGGCCGGTGGCACCCGGGCTCACGTAGGCCTCCAGTGAAAGGCGATTGGCCGCGCGCAGCGCGGTGAGGACCTGGGCGGCATCCCGTTCCGAGGCCTCAAACGATCCGCGGCCGAGCACCATGGTCGAGTGACGGTCGAAGACCGAACGGCCCCGCGGGCGCACGGCGGTAGCCCTGTCACCGCCGAGGTCTGGGTCCCACACCAGGTTCGGCGCGGCACCGGTCGCCCATACGAACGCCAGCTCGCGCCGGTCGCTCGGCCAGAGAGGCGGCTCGACGACGAGCTCGGTGGGCACCATCTCGTTGGGTCGCTGCGCGGCATCGATCGCACTGCGGACGCTGACCCGATCGCCGCCCCGCAGCGGCTCCTCCAGCTCGAGGCGCCAGGTCCGGCGATCGCCGCTCTGGGAGAGCCCGAGCGGGCGAATCCCGGAGCTCAGCTCGACCTCGGGCGGTCGAGCTCCGAGCGCCTCGTCGAAATGAATATCGAGCCGGCGTCCCTCCTCGACCACCGCCACGCGCTCGGCGACGGGAGGTCGCGCTTCGCTGACCACGACCTGCCCGCGCACGATCTCGTCGCCGCGCTCTGCCGCGACCTCGAAGCGCCCGGATCGCTCGAAGACGTGCCGAAGCGTCGGACCCGCACCGACCTCGGCGTCACCGACGCGCCAGCTCCAGCCATCGCGCTTGTCGGGCGCCTCCCACGAGATCGCGTGCGGCGCCTCGAAGTAGTGTCGTCCCAGGGGGAGCGGCTCCACGTGCACGTCGGGAAAGCGGTCGGTGCCCGGATCTTCGGTCATTCGGACCGGCTCACCGAGCAACTCCAGCGTCGCGGGATCGACCTCCGCCACGAGGATCTCGTAGTCGGCGCGGAAGTGGTCGTGTTGGCCGGCCGAAGCGCCGAAGGCGAGCAGCAGCCCATCCCTCGAGAGCATCGGGAAGTAGAGATAGCCCAGACCCGGCAGCAGGCGCGTGTCATTCTTGTGCAGGATCGTCGAGCTCTCGAAGGTCGCCAGATCGATTCGGTTGATCGGCCCGCCGACGCCCGCCATCCAGAACCCCCAACGACCGTCGTGGGAGAAGTACGGCTGGCAGCCTTTAGCGTCGGTTCGGAGCGCCACCCGGCCGCTGTCGGCATCGAAGGTCCCGAACTCGGCCCGCCCGCGGGTGGCACTCCGAAGCCGGCTGTCGAGGAGCCACCCGTACTCGGGCTGCTCCTCGCCGACCAGGATCTCGTGCCCGGCGCCCGCCTCGGGGCCATCGCCCCGGGGGACGGTCGCCAGCAGGGTTCGCCCGCGGCTGTCGATGTAGATCAGCTGGTCATCGGAGCGCCAGACCACGGCGCGATGCTCGAAGTAGGTCCGGGCCTCGGGCGCCACCTCGATCTGCTCTGAGCCGTCCGGCCGGATCAGCCGCAGAGGGCCGCGCGATCCGCCCTTCGGGTACTCCTGCTTGCCGGCGGGAAGGCTGAGATAGGAGATCCAACCTCCGTCGGGCGACACATGCGCACAGCAGTGGCGCCGCTTCGGCTCGTCGGGGGTCAGCTGCCGCGCAGGCGACCCCTCGAGCTCTCGGATCCACAGACGCCAGCGGCCCGACCGATTCGACTCCCACACCAGGAAGCCCGGCAGCCCGGCGGTCGGGGCTCCGGCGATCTCTCGTCCGGCAACAGCGAGCTCGGCGCCCCCAGGGTCGATCCCGCCGGGCTCGGCAGACGCCGACCCACCGATCCCGGAGCGCTCGACGTGCTCGGCCGACTCACCGCATCCGGTGAGCGCGATCAGCCCGAGACTCAGTGCCAGCCACTTCCGCATCGTCGACTCCCAGCCACAACCCACCCGCCCATCATGCAACAGCTGCACCGAGAGGGGGCGGCGATTCCGATCGCCCCGCGGCCGAACGCCCGACCGGCCCGCCTATGCTAGAGTCCGATCGCGGCTGACTCCATAAAAAGCCAGCAAATCACTGACCAAAACGGCAAAGAGAGCTCCATGGCGTCACCCCCGAAATCGTCGATGCCCGTAGTGATCCTGTGCGGCGGGCAGGGCACCCGGCTGCGAGAGGAGACCGAGGTCCGGCCAAAGCCGATGGTCGAGATCGGCGGCATGCCGATCCTTTGGCACATCATGAAGATCTACGGCCACTATGGCCTCTCGCGCTTCGTCCTCTGCCTGGGCTACAAGGGGTGGGTCATCAAGCAGTACTTTCTGCGCTACCACGAGATGATGAGCGACTTCACGCTCTCGATGGACGGCAATCCGGCGCCCGAGTTCCACAACGATCAGTGGCACGAGAGCTGGCGCGTCACCTGCGCGGAGACCGGCGAGACCACCGGCACCGGCGGCAGGCTCCAGAGGGTCCGCAGCTACGTCGACGCGGAGACGTTCTGCTTCACCTACAGCGACGCGGTCAGCGACATCGACATCGACAAGCTACTCGCCTATCACCGCGACATGGGGCGTGTGGCGACGGTGACCGGCGTTCATCCGACCTCCCGCTACGGCGAGATGGAGGTACGCGACGGCGTGGCACAGGAGTTCAACGAGAAGCCCACCGTCGCCGAGGGTGTCGTCAGCGGCGGCTTCTTCGTCTTCCAGCGCGAGGTCTTCGACTACCTCGACGACGACCCGGCTCTCTTGCTCGAGCACCGGCCTCTCCAGGCACTGGCGCGCGACGGACAGCTGGCGGTCTACGTTCACGAGGGCTTCTGGGAGCCCATGGACACCTACCGCGACTACCTCCACCTGAACGAGTGGTGGCGGAAGGGCGCGCCCTGGAAGAGCTGGTAGCCGCGGGCTACTTGAGGCGCACGCTGTAGGTCACGACCGCCGAGTTCGCGCCCGGATTCTGGTCGTACAGACCGGCGTTCGACAGGTGGTAGAACATCACCCCGAGGCGCGCCTTGTTCGTGATCCGGTAGCCGAAGTCGATGGACGACCGGAACTCGACGACCCCGCCCAGGTCCTTGCCGTCACCCTCTTCGTAGAGGGCGATGGCGAAACCCGGCGAGATCACCACGCGCTCGCTCACGTCCCAGTCGAGGCGCAGGCCACCGTAGACCCATACCGAGCCCTCCTCGGTGAACGCCACGCCGCCCGCCGCATCGAGCTTCCACCACGGGGTCGGGCGCCGGAGCTCGAGGCCGACCTCGGCCTGGGTCGGCGACTTGCCGACGTTGAAGACGCCGCCGCTGAGCTGAAACGCGGAGCTGCGCTGGACCGGCGAGCTGTCCTCCTGCGCTCCCGCGGCCGAAGAGACGACGAGGGCGACCACCAGGGAAGCGACGAATCGGGAGCGGCCGGACACGAAGGCGGATCATACATCGCCGAGCATCGCTCCCAGCGTTCTCAACCGCCTCACCGTCGGTCAGAATAGTGCGAATGGAAGAGCGGGGCCCCAGCGCCGAGGACCGGCGAGCACCGAGCGGCGCCAAGGAAGGGGTCCTCTACGTCGTCGCCACCGTGCACCTCGACACGCAGTGGCGCTGGACGATCCAGCGGACGATCTCCGACTACCTGCCGGCCACGCTCGAGGGGAACTTCGAGCTGTTCGAGAAGTACCCGCACTATGTGCTGAGCTGGGAAGGAGCGTTCCGCTACATGCTCATCCGCGAGTACTACCCGGAGGCGTGGGAGCGGCTCAAGCACTACGCCCGCGAGGGGCGGTGGACGGTGGCCGGCAGCATGCTCGAATCGGTCGACGTCAATCTCGTCTCGCCCGAGTCCCTGGTGCGCCAGTTCCTCTATGGCAGCCGATTCTTCGAGCGGGAGTTGGGCGGGCACGGCTGCGACGTCTTCCTGCCGGACTGCTTCGGCTTCGGGTTCAGCCTGCCGTCGATCGCGGCCCACTGCGGCCTGATCGGCTTCTCGTCACAGAAGTTCATCAAGTGGGCCGCCCCCGCCGAGATGCCGTTCGACATCGGAATCTGGGAGGGGCCCGATGGAGCCAGCCTGCTCTCGGTGCTCGACCCGGAGGGCTACGGCGACGGTATCGACGAGGAGCTCAGTCGAGCCGAACGCTGGCGGCGTCGGATCCGCGCCCTCGGCGACGAGACCGGCCTCTACGCGGGCTACAAGTACTTCGGAATCGGCGACCGGGGGGGCGCGCCCGACGAGCGATCGCTGAGGCTACTCGAGCGCTCGCGGGAGGATCCGGGGCCGCTGACGATCGAGCACGGGCGATCGGACCAGTTCTTTCGCGACATCGGCGATCGGACCGAAGGCCTTCGCCGGTACCGCGGAGAGCTCCTCCTCCCCGAGCACGGCGCGGGCTGCTATACGGCCCTCGCTTCGATGAAGCGCTGGAACCGGAAGAACGAGCTGCTCGCGCAGGCAGCGGAGCTGGCCGCCTGTGGCGCCCACTGGGCGGGAGCGTTGCCCTACCCCGCCGACGCGCTACGCGAGGGGTGGCTGAGATTCCTCTGGCACCAGATGCACGACGACCTCACCGGGACGAGCATCCCGCGGGCCTACGACTTCTCCTGGAACGACGAGGCGCTGGCCTCCAATCGCTTCGCCACGGTCCTCACCGACTCCCTCGGGGCTCTCGCCGCGACCCTGGATACCGACGTTGCCGGCATACCGCTGGTGGTCTTCAACCCACTCTCGGTGGAGCGCGAGGACGTCGCGGAGGCGCAGATCCGATTCCCGGGTGCGACCCCGGCGGCCGTTCGCGTGTTCGGTCCGGACGGTCTCGAGGTGCCCGCGCAGGCGAGCCCGAACGCGGACGGCTCCGTCCACGTGGCGTTCCTGGCTCAACTTCCCGCGACCGGCATCGCCGTCTACGACCTCCGGCCGTCGCATCGGGGCTGCACCCTGGAGACCTCCCTCCGTGCGACGACCGAGGAGCTCGAGAACCATCGCTATCGCGTCTCCCTCGACTCGCGGGGGGACATCGCATCCATCTACGACCACCGGCTCGGGCGTGAGCTGCTCGCCGCCCCCTTGCGGCTCGAGCTGCTCCGCGACTACTCGCCTCGTTTTCCGGCCTGGGAGCTGCGCTACCGGGACGTGCAGGGGAGAGCGGAGCCCGTGCGGCGGCTGCTGGGCGTGGAGGTCATCGAGCGGGGACCCGCGCGCGTCGCCCTCGAGGTCCGGCGAGCGGCGCGCGGCTCGACCTTCCGTCAACGGATCCGGCTCTCGGCCGGCCCGGCGGGCGAGCGGCTCGAGATCGACACCCGGATGGAGTGGCGCACCTGGGCCCGAATGCTCAAGGCCGCCTTCCCCGTGACGGTGCCGGATGCGGAGGCGACCTACGATCTGGGGCTGGGGGTCATTCAGCGCGGCACCAACCGACCCGACAAGTACGAGGTTCCCGCGCAGCAGTGGGCCGATCTCTCGGCCGCGGATCGCTCCTTCGGGGTATCGATCCTCAACGACTGCAAGTACGGCTGGGACCGCCCCGAGGAGCGGACGCTGCGCTTGACCCTGACCCGGTCGCCGTTCGCCACCCGTGGGCATCCACATCAGACGACACAGGACTACTGCAGCCACCGGTTCACCTACGCCGTCTACGGCCACGAGGGGAGCTGGGCCGACGGCGGCACCGTCTCGGAGGCGGCTCGCCTCAACCAGCCGCTGCTCGTCTTCGAGGCGTCGGGGAGGCGAAGCGGCGGTCCCCGGACACGCACCCTGCTGGAGGTCTCCGAACCCGGAGTGGCGATCCGTGCCGCAAAGCGGGCCGAGGACGAGGACGGTTGGGTCGTCCGCCTGCAGGAGATCGCCGGTCGAAGCCACGAGCGGGTCGCGGTCCGACCGATGCTGCAGGGACTCGCCGCACGCGAGGTCGATGGTGTCGAGAACGAGATCGGCCCCGGCGAGATCCGGGAGGGTGCCCTGCTCGCGAGCCTCGAGCCGTATCAGCCCCGCGCCTTCTCGCTGCGCGTCGATCAGGAAGGCGAGCCCCACCTGGAGGCGCGGGAGGTCGAGCTGCCGCTCGACACCGCCGCCGCCAGCTGGCACGGGCAGGGGCGTGGACCAGACTTCGACGGCGACGGGCACTCGCTCCCCGGCGAGCTCCTGCCGGCGACGATCGAGAGCGGCGGGCTCCGCTTCCGTATGGCGTCTCACCAGTCCGACCCGGCGCAGTGTGTGGCCTGTCGGGGGCAGAGGGTCGAACTGCCGCCCGGAGAATGGTCAGAGATCTCCTTCCTGGCGGCCAGCGTCGGCGGTGCGGCCACCGGCGTCTTCCACCTCGACCGGCGGCAGACCTCCCTTCAAGTCGCGGACTGGTCGGCGCCGATCGGCTACGCCTCCCACAGACGCGCGATCGGCAGGGTCTTCTACGGCGCGCCGAAAGCGGGCTTCGTCCAGTGGGATCCGGTGGCCTGGGTCGCCACCCACCGGCACGATCGGCTAGTCCGTGACCAGCCCTACGTCTTCGGCTACCTCTTCCGCTACACCATCGATCTCGGCGGGGCCGGCGTTCTCACACTTCCCGACCGACCGGCCATCCGGATCTTCGCGGCCTCGGTCGCCCGCCGCCCGGGCCTCCGGCTGCGCGCGGCGCTACCCCTCTACCGATAGCCGAGGGGCTACTCGGTCGGCTTCTGCCAGGTCTTCGCGTCCTCGTCGAAGGCGGGCAGGCTGATCTCCTCGCCCATCTTCTCGCGCACGCCATACTCCCAGTGCCGCAGGTACTTGAGGAAGACGGCGACCGCCTGAAGGCCGCAGACCGCGATTCCGTGCAGTCCGTCGAGGAAGCCGAGCTGCAGCACGTAGGTTCGAAAGAAGCGCCAGAGGGGACGCCCGGCGATCGCCAGGAAACCGACCCGCTTGCCCTCGCGGAACGCCTGCGCCGCACCCCACTCGGCATAGTTCAGGAGCTTCTCGAAGTACTGCTCGAAATCGCGGTAGGTGTAGTGCACGAGGCCGTTGCGCAGGGTCGGGATCGGACCGCTGATGTCGAGGTCGGTGTGGACCCGGCGGTTGGGGTAGCGCCCCTTCCCCTTGTCGAAGAAGCGGATGACCTTGTCGGTCGACCACCCGGAGTGACGGATCGTGCGATCGAGCAGGATGTTGCGCCGGCGGATGTAGTAGCCGTTGAACTTGGGCCCCTCGATCGCCAGCGACAGGATCTCGCGCGCGAGCTCCTCGGGGACCCGCTCGTCCGCGTCGAGAATGAGCACCCAGTCGTGTTCGACCTGGTCCATCGACCAGTTCTTCTGCGCCGCGGAGCCGAAGTACTCGCGCTGCAGGATCTGCACGGGATAGTCCTTGGCCAGATCCAGGGTCCGGTCGGTCGAGTACGAGTCGACGACCAGGATCTCGTCGGCCCAGAGGACCGACTCGATGCAGTCGGCGATGTTCCGTTCCTCGTTGAAGGTGGTGATGATCACCGAGACGCGCTCGCGGTCGGGCGTCTGGCGGAGCTCTTGGAGGGACGGAATCCCCTTGTTCCTAGCCATTCTCGTGCCTCAGGAGGAGCCGCTCGATCCCGCGCGCACGTCCGGTCGTCTCGTCGATGTCGACGACCACGGCCGCGAGGCGCACATCCCGCTTGGCGACCTCGAAGGCGCTCGGCGAGTGTAGCTTGAAGCGCTTGAGCACCTTCTCGACCTTCATGCCGATGACCGACTCGTAGGGTCCGGTCATCCCGAGGTCGCATTGAAAGGCGGTGCCCTCGGGCAGCACCCGCTCGTCGGCGGTCGGGACGTGGGTGTGCGTGCCGACCAGCGCGCTCACCCGACCGTCCAGGTAGAAGCCGAGCGCCTGCTTCTCGCTGGTCGCCTCGGCATGGAAGTCGACCAGAACGACCCTCACGCCATCGAGCTCGGCGAGTATCCGGTCCGCCTCGTCGAAGGGCGATTCGAGCGGCTTCATGAAGACCCGCCCCTCCAGATTGATGGTGGCGACTCGGATTCCCGCCGCGGTCTCGCCCACGTAGACGCCGCTCCCCGGGTTGCCCTCCGGGTAGTTCGCCGGCCGCAGAAAGCGCGGATCGCGCTCCAGCACCGCCATGCCCTCCCGCTTGTCCCAGATGTGATTGCCGCTGGTGAAGCAGTCGATCGGGAGCTGGTCGAACTCGGCGGCGATCTGGGGAGTGATGCCGAAGCCGCCGGCGGCGTTCTCGACGTTCACCACGACGTAGTCGATCCGATGGGAGTCGACGATACCCGGCAGCAGATCCCGGAGCGCCCGGCGCCCCGGCTTCCCAACGACGTCGCCGACCAGCAGAGCCTTCACTTCGCGTACTCGATCGAGCGCGTCTCTCGGATCACCGTGACCTTGATCTGTCCGGGGTAGGTGAGCTCCGATTCGACCTTCTTGGCGATGTCCCTGGAGAGCCAGACCGCCTGTTCGTCGCCGAGCTTCTTGCTGTCGACGATCACCCGGATCTCGCGCCCCGCCTGGATGGCGAAGCTCTTCTGAACGCCCTTGAAGCCGGACGCGATCTCCTCGAGCTTCTCCAACCGCTTGACGTAGGTTTCGAGAATCTCCCGCCGCGCTCCCGGGCGCGCCGCCGAGAGTGCGTCGGCTGCGGTCACCAGGACCGCCTCGACGGTCTCGGGGTCGTAGTCGCCGTGGTGACACGCCATGGCATGCACGACCTCTTCGGTCTCACCGTACTTGCGCAGGAGGTTGATCCCGATCTCTAGATGGGTCCCCTCCATCTCGCGATCGACCGCCTTGCCGATGTCGTGCATCAGCCCCGCGCGCTTGGCGACCGGCACGTTGACCCGCAGCTCGGCGGCCATGGTCCCGGCGAGAAACGCCACCTCCTTGGAGTGCTGAAGGGCGTTCTGGCCGTAGGAGGTGCGGTAGCGCAGTCGTCCGAGCAGCTTGGCGAGCTCGGTGTGGACGTTGGGAATGTTGAGCTCCAGGAGCGCGGCCTCGCCCTCCTGCCGGATCTTCTGGTCGAAGTCGGCCTTGACCTTCTCGACCACCTCCTCGATCCGGGCCGGATGGATGCGACCATCGGCGATCAGCTTCTCGAGGGCGGTGCGGGCGATCTCGCGCCGAAAGGGATCGAAGCCCGAGAGGATCACGGCCTCGGGCGTGTCGTCGACGATCAGGTCGACCCCGGTCGCCGCCTCGAGCGCCCGGATGTTGCGGCCCTCCCGCCCGATGATGCGCCCCTTCATCTCGTCCGAAGGGAGCATCACCGCGGAGACGGTGGTCTCGGCCACGTAGTCCGAGGCGGCTCGCTGAATCGCCATGCCGACGATGTTCTGCGCCTTCCGCGCGGCCTGCTCGCGAGCCTCCTCCTCGATCCGGCTCACCATGTGAGCGGCCTCCATCCGGGCCTCGCTCTCCATCGAGTTGAGGAGCTCGTCCTTCGCCTGCTGCGCCGTCAGGCCCGCGATCTGCTCGAGCTTGCCGCGCTCCTGCTGAATGAGCTCCTCGAGCTCTCGCTGCTTCTCGTCGAGGCTCCGCTCGCGACCCGAGATCGAGCGCTCCCGCTTGGTGAGCTTCTTCTCTTTGCGGTCGAACTCTTCGACACGCTTGTCGAGGTGATCTTCTCGCTGCGTGAGCCGGCGCTCGAACTTCTCGAGCTCGCGACGCCGCTCGCCGGAAGCTCGCTCGAACTCGCTGCGCGCCTGATGGAGCTTCTCCTTCGCGGAGAGCTCGGCCTCACGCAGCCGCGCCTCGGCCTCGCGCCGCGCCTCCTGGATCAGTTTCTCCGATTCCCGCTCGACCTGTGCGCGAGCACGGTCGGCGGCCCGGCGAAGATAGAACCACCAGAGTGCGATGGCGACGAGCGCAGTCACGCCCGCTGCTGCGATCAGCACTGTATTGGTCACTGGTTGCCCCCATTCTCAGGGCACCAGGTCGGGTTTTTCGAGTCCTGCTCTCGAGGGTTCGGGAGTAAACCGCATCCCCCGCGAAGCCGTGTGGGTGGTACCGTTTAGAACCTGATTCTCACCAGGTGGGTGTCCGCGCCACGAGCCGTTAGCGTCCCCGTTCGAGCGGGGCTGGCACAGGCCGCGCGGTTATAGGACTCCCTAGAAAGCAGTGTTGGTTCTACAAATGCTTGACCCATCACGAAACCACACAGGGGATGCTCAATCGTTCCCTAAGAAGTCGGAGTGCTCACCGCTCACCCTCTGAGAGCCTTACCCAGCTCTCCCGCAAGCTCCGCTACCCTTTCCTCGACTTCGGTCCTGTCCCCTTCCTGATGCCGCTGGCACTGGAAAAGTTCGTCTGCGATATTGAGCGCCGTCAGGATGGCGATCTTCGCCGAGTCGACCGTCACGACCTGCTTCGCGATGTCGCGCATGCGGCCGTCGACCAGGTCGGCTAGCTCCTGAAGGTACTCAGGGTCTTTCTCTCCTCGGACGTTGTAGACGGTACCGAAGATCTCAACCTCGGTCGCGGTCGTGGTCTTCGATGCCATTCCGTGTCTTTCTCCTGCCTTTTGAGGCAGATACGTCAATAAGAACTGCGCGAACTATAGCACAGCGCTCATGGCCCGCCGGCGCTCCGAGCGGGCCTCCGATCGGCTCTCTGTCGGGCTCTAGAGAAGGCCTTCGAGGGTCTTCGTCAGATGCTGGACGCGCTTCTGGATCTCGCCTCGTTCCCTGGCCCAATCGCCGTTGCCGGCGCCGTCGGCAATCTCCGCCTCGAGCTTCTTGACTTTGGTCTTGAGACCGCGGTTCTGCTTTCTCAGCGTCGCCAGCTGCTCGCTCGCGGCCTGAACCTGCTTCTCGAGATTCTTCAAGGCTTCCATCGACGACCCCCTGTCAGGATTTCCATCCGAAGCGGCGCTCCAGCTCCGACACCAGCGACGCCTGGCGCTCGTTGACCTCATCCTGCGTCAATGAGCGGTCTTCGGCATTGTAGAGGAAGTAGATCGTGGTGTTGACGGCGCCGTCGGGAACGCCCTTGCCGGTGTAACGATCTCGGAGGCCGTACTCGGTCAGGTGCTCGGGACGGGCGTCTTCGATGGCACCGGCGAGCTCGGACCAGGCGACCGAAGCGGCGTGGGTCAGCGTCAGGTCGGCGGCGATCCAGGGGAACTTCGATGGCGCACGCACGGGCTCCGGGCGCTCCCCGGTCTGGAGCTTCGAGAGGTCGATCTCGGCGGCATAGAGCGGCAGGCCCTGCTCGGAGCCATCGATCTCACCGAGGTAGCCGACCCGCTCGCCGTCCATCACGATCTCGCCGCAGCGACCGGCGACGAAGCCGGGCAGCTCCGCCGGCCGCACCTCGCCGTGGGAGTCGAAGCGCTCGAGCAGGCTCTCGATCACGCCCTTGAGCTCGAACAGGTCGACGGACTCCTGTCGGTCCCAGGCGACCGCCGAGCCGCCTCCGGCGATCAGGGCGGCGGCTTCGATCTCCGCCGAGTCGCCCCCGGGGAAGAGGCGCCCGACCTCGAACAACCGGACCGAGCTCGCACCCCGCCTGAGGTTGAAGCGCGCGCTCTCGAGCAGGTTCGGCAGCAGTGAGCGGCGCATGAGGACGTACTGCTCGGAGAGCGGGTTGGCGATCTCCAACGGCTCGTCGGTCCGGGAGATCCCGGGAAAGAGTGTGTCGGCTTCGCGCGATCCGAAGGCGAAGTTGATCGCCTCGCAGTAGCCGCACGCCGAGAGCGCCTCGCGCACATGCTCCCGTTGATTGTGGCTGGTCATGTCCCCGGCGTCGGGCGGTCCGATCGCCGGCAGGTCCGCTGGAATCGCGTCCAGACCGAAGATTCTCATCGGCTCCTCGAAGAAGTCCGCCTCCCACACCGAGCCGTCGTCGCGTCGCTGCCAGAAGTCGTAGTAGCGCCAGGAGGGCACCGTCAGCTCGAGGACGCCGTCACCGACCGGCCGCGGCTCGAATCCGAGCCGTCGGTAGACGTCCTCGACCCCGTCCGCCGGATAGTCGACCCCCGCGAAGGCGTTGAGTCGAGCCAGCTCGATGGTTCCCTGGAAGGTACCGAAGAACTCGGGGTGAGGGTTCTCGATCGCACCCTTGGAGACGCGACCGCCCGCCACCTCGACGAGGAGCTCGGCGACCCGGTCCGCCGCCGGCCGACAACGCTCGGGATCTGCCCCCCGCTCGAAGCGATGGCTGGCGTCGGTATGCATTCCGAGGGCGCGGGCACCGAGCCGGACCGCCGTCCGATCGAAGTGCGCACTCTCGATCAGGACGTCGGCGGTGCCCTCGGTCACCTCGGAATCGAGTCCCCCCATGATTCCGGCGAGCGCTACGGGCCGCTCGGCGTCGGCGATGACCATGATCCCGGAGTCCAGGTCTCGCGCCTCACCGTCGAGGGTCGTCAGGGTCTCGCCCTCGCGCGCGTAGCGGACCTCGATCTTGGGCCCGGCGAGCTTCTGCAGGTCGAAGGCGTGGATCGGCTGCCCGGTCTCCCAGAGCACGAAGTTGGTCACGTCGACGACGTTGTTGATCGGCCGCTGGCCGATCGACTCGAGGTGATCGCGCAACCACTCCGGGCTGGGACCGACCTGGATGCCGCGGACGATACGCGCGACGTATTCGGGGCAGTCCGGTGTCGAGAGCACGACCTCCACCACCTCCGAGGTCTTCTCGTCGCTCTCCTCGAGCTCGGGCGGGGCCCAGTCGAGGGGGCGATCGAAGAGCACCGCGACCTCGCGGGCGAGCCCGAGGTGGTTCATGCAGTCGGGCCGGTTCGTCGTCACGTCGATGTCGA
The DNA here is from genome assembly GCA_025400095.1 of Phenganax marumi. Lineage (NCBI taxonomy): Eukaryota > Metazoa > Cnidaria > Anthozoa > Malacalcyonacea > Clavulariidae > Phenganax > Phenganax marumi. The sequence goes on along the minus strand of JAODVM010256491.1, from coordinate 5,230 downwards.
AGATCACGTCGTCGCCGCGCCGCTCCTGTCCCTCGACCGCGAGTCCAGCGGCCGTCAGCTTGTCGGCCAGCTCCTGGATGTCTTCGGGCAGCTCGACATAGCGCCCGATCCACTGGACGGAGAACTCCATCAGCGCTTCACCTGGCGGAGGAGGCGCTCGTCATTGTCGAAGAGCACTCGGATGTTCGGAATACCGTAGACGTTCATCGCCACGCGATCGGTGCCCATCCCGAACGCGAAACCGCTGTAGCGGTCGGGGTCGATACCGCACTCCTCGAGGACCCGCGGGTCGACCATCCCCGAGCCCAGGATCTCCATCCAGCCGGTCTGCGAGCAGGTCTGGCATCCGTCGCCACGGCAGAAGGTGCAGGTGATGTCGACCTCGGCCGAGGGCTCGGTGAACGGAAAGTAGCTCGGTCGTAGACGGACCGCGGTCTCGGGGCCGAACAGACGCTTGAGGAAGGCCTCGAGCGTGCCCTTCAGGTGTCCGAACGTGATGCCCTCGGCGACCGCCAGGCCCTCCACCTGATGGAACATCGGCGAGTGGCGCAGGTCGTTGTCGTGGCGGAAGGTCTTGCCGAGGCAGAGCACGCGGATCGGTGGTCGACGCGATTGCATCGTCCGGATCTGCACCGGAGACGTGTGGGTCCGGAGCACGCGGCCGTCGCGCAAGAAGAAGGTGTCCTGGGTATCTCGCGCCGGATGATCGGGAGGAAAGTTGAGAGCCTCGAAGTTGTAGTAGTCGCTCTCGGCCTCGGGTCCGTCCGCGACGCTGTAGCCGAGGCTCTTGAAGATGTCCACGATCTCGGCCGCGACGCGGTTGACCGGATGGATCGAGCCCAGGCTGGGCGTCCTTCCGGGCAGCGTCACGTCGAGGGGCGGAGAGTCGGTCACCACCGGTCCGGCGAGGGCACCCTCCAGCTCGGCGAGCCTGGATTCGACCTGCTCCTTCAGCCGGTTGACGGCCTGCCCGTAGTCCCGCTTTTCTTCCTTCGGAACGTCCCGGAACGCCGCCAGCCGCTGGCGCACGATTCCTTGCTTGCGCCCGACCCACCGGACGCGCAGCGCCTCCCACGCCTGCCGGTCGGAGACCGCGCCGGCTTCGGCCTCGAACTCGTGGGCCAGCTCGTTGATCTCGGCGACAGCGCTCATGACCCGCTCCTCCGCAGCGGCAGGAGCATGGGAGCGACTAGCCCTCTTGGAGGCCGAGCGCCTCCTTGGCAACGCCGCTGATCGCCGTAAACCCCTCGGGGTCGCGGACGGCAATGTCGGCCAGCATCTTCCGGTTGAGTCCGCAGTCGGCCTTCTTGAGACCGTTCATCAACCGATTGTAGGAGATGCCGTTGAGCCGGGCGGCGGCGTTGATCCGCACGATCCAGAGGCGCCGGAAGTCGCGCTTCTTGCGCCGGCGATCACGGTAGGCAAAGGACTGCGAGCGATCGACCGCCTGCTTGGCGATGCGATAGGCCCTCGACTTGGTGCCGTAGTAGCCCCTCGCGAGCTTGAGTATCTTCTTCCTACGTCGGGTCTTCTTGTTTCCGCGTCGTACGCGAGCCATCTGAGAACCTCGTTTCTGGCCGTCCGGGCCGATTCGCCGAGGCGCTGGGGATGGAATGGTCGACTGAGTCCGTCGACCTCCCTGTCGGGGCTGGGGGACGGTTCACTCCCCCGAAGCACCCCTGAGACGCCTCTGTATTCTTACCTCTAACTACTCAGGATTTCCTTGATCTTCTTCTCGAACTTGCCGGCGACCTGGGTCGCCTTGCGGAGATTGCGCTTCCGCTTGATGCTCTTCTTGCCAAGGTTGTGGCTGGCACCGGCATGATGGCGCATGACCTTGCCGCCGCCGGTGATCTTGAAGCGCTTGGCCGCGCCTCGGTGGGTCTTCTGCTTCGGCACTTTGTCGTTCCTCTCCATGGCCGGCGAAAGCGGCCGGCAAGACGGGCGATTGTACACGAACCGCCGCGCCACGGCTAGCTTGCGACTGATAGGTTCGAGCTCGCCATGAGAAGCCTGATCGTCGTCCTCTCCTCCCTCCTCGCCTCGCTGCCGCTCCACGCCCAGATCGTCGTTCGGGAGGACTTCCCGGTCGCGGCCGAGATCCTGGTCGACGAACCGTTCCAGGGCTCGGAGGGGATCGCCTTCAACGGCGAGGGACACCTCTTCGTCACCGCCAATCGTGCCCTCTGGCAGGTCTATCGCGACGGCGAAGTGCGGCAGGTCGCCGAGCTCCACAGCAACCTGGGGCTGGCCTCGATCGGCGAGCGCGATCTCCTGGTGGCGGACTTCGGACCCACGAATGCGTTCCGCCAGGACCGCAACAGCGACGGCATCATCTGGCGCATCACCCCCGAGGGCGAAAAGAGCGAGTGGGTCACCGGGTTCGGCGATCCGAACTTCATTCTGGTCCGGGCGGACGGCTCGCTGTTGGTGAGCGACGACGCGACCGCCGACATCTACGTGGTCGGCGAAGACCGCAAGCCGCTGCTCTTCTCCACCGCCGTCAACCACCCCAACGGCCTCGCGCTGTCGGACGACGGCTCGACCCTCTACGTAGCGCAGATCTTCAAGAGCATCCGGCCGGTGGTGCCCGACGACTCCCTCTGGGCCCTGCCCCTGGTCGAGGGCAAGCCGGCCGGTGCCGCGAAGCTGGTCGCGCGCCTCGGTCCCTACGCCGCCAACGACGGCCTGGCGATGGACCGCGAGGGCCGGGTCTACGTCGCGGCGAACGGCGCCGCCGGCGAGATCTGGCGCTTCGACCCACGCACGGAGGAGCTGGTCCTGATCGCCCGCGAGGTCTACGGCGCCGCCAGCATCGCCTTCGGCGAAGGCGAGTTCGACCGCACGTCGATCTACGTCACCACCACCCGGAACCAGGGGCGAGGCGGCAAGATCTACCGCATACCGGTCGGCGTCGAGGGCCAGGCGCTTCACCGCTAGCGCGCGCGTGCCGTCGGCTGCAGCCGACCCACCGTTTACTGCAGAGCCGGAACCGGTCTGGCGCCCCCGGCGTCGGACCCGGTCAGGTGCAAGGCTCGCGAAGTCCCCTCGCCGCACTCGCCCTCGGGCTGCTGGCGGTCGCCGGCTGTCTCCGGCCGGAGGTGCCGCAACCCACCCGCGTGGCGGCCGTCTATCCGAGCGGGCCCGAGCTGCCGGCCAACCAGCTCAAGCTCTACCTCGAGTTCACCGGCCCTATGACCACGTCGTCGCCTTACGACTACATCCGGTTGATCGACACGACTACCGGAGCGCCGGTGCAGGCCGCGTTTCATCAGATGCGCGCGGGCCTGTGGGACCCTCGAGGCACCCGGCTGACCGTCGTCTTCGATCCCGGCAGGATCAAGCGTGGCCTCGCCAATCACGAGGCGATGGGACCACCGCTTCGAGCCGGCCACTCGTATCGGCTCGAGATCTCGCCGGAGTGGCCCGACGCCGCCGGCCGTCCCCTGGCCTCGGCACACGCCAAGTCGTTCCGAGCGGTCGCCGCCGATCGACGCCTGCCGAGGTTGTCGGACTGGCGGCTATCCACGCCGGCGGTCGATACCCGCGACCCGGTACACCTCGCTTTCGGCGAGCCGCTCGACGCCGCCCTGCTTCAGAGAGCCTTCAGGCTCTGGGACCCGGACGGTAGACAGGTCCTCTTCGACCTCCGGCCGGGGCGCGACGAAGCGAGCTGCGAGCTGGTGCCCACCCGCCCCTGGGCGACCGGTCGGCATCGACTCGAGGTCGACCCGACGCTCGAAGACCTGGCCGGGAACAACCTGGAGCGTCTGTTCGACACCGATACCCGGGTGGACTCGAAGCCCGACGCGCACACATGGCTCGAGTTCGAGCCGCAGCAAGGTACCCACCGATCGCTTTCGTAAAAGGAGTTCCGAATGAGAAGAATCGCAGTCGCCCTCGTCCTGTTCGCCGCCCTCCTGACCGTGACCTGGAGCATCTCCTCGGAGCCCGCGGAGGGCGCAGACGACCCGGCCCTCGCCTCGGCCGGGCCGCTGGCCTTCGGACCGCCCGGCGTCCTCTTCGTCGGCGACTCCCACGGCGGCAAGGTGGTCGCCTTCGAGCTCGACGAGGCCGCGGGCGAGCCCCGCCCGCTGGAGCTCGAGGGCCTCGACGCTAGGGTCGCCAAGCTGCTCGGCGCCGAACGAGGCTCGCTGCAGATCCACGACCTGGCCGTCAGCCCGGTGTCGTACGACGCCTACGTCTCCGTCTCCACCGGTTCGAAAGACGGCTCCGCGGGCATCAAGGCGCCGGTCCACTCGGGTCGCATGGCCCACCTGATCCGCGTCGATGGCGGCGGTGAGCTGAGCCGGATCGACCTGTCGGCTCTACCCTCGACCTCGGCGCGACTCGAGGACGTTCGCGAAGCCGGCACCACGCGGCGCGGCCACGACCGCCGCTCCTGGAACGTCCTGGAGATGAAGTACGTCGACGGCACGCTCTTCGTCTCGGGCATGTCCAACGAGGAGTGGAGCTCGAAGATCCGTCGGATCGCCTATCCGTTCGAGGCCCACGCCGAGTCGAGCGCCATCCGCATCTTCCACACCGCCCACGGTCAGTGGGAGACCGACGCTCCGGCACGCGTCTTCACGCCCTACGAGCGCGACGGCAAGCGCGGCATCCTTGCCGGCTTCTCGTGCACGCCGCTGGTCGACATCTCGGTCGCCGAGCTCGAAGCGAAGTCTCAGGTGGAGGGCAAGACGATCGCCGAGCTCGGCCCCGGCAACCACGTGCTCGACATGATCAGCGTCTCCCATCGGGGCAAGACCCACTTCCTGCTCGCCAACCATCTACACCCCTTCATGTCGCTGGCGCTGGACGACTTCGAGGGCGCCAAGAGCCTGACCCGCGGCACGATCCGCGCAGGGATCGATCGCCACCCGTTGGCGCCCAAGGACGTGACGCGGCTGGCGAACCTCGGCTCCGAGCACGTCGTGCTCCTCCAGGAGCCGGGCGAGGACGGTCGCGTCGACCTGCACACCCGGTCGGTCGAGGAGCTCCTGAGCGCACGCACCGCCTGGATACCCGAGCGCAGCGATCCGGTGAGCTCGGACCCCTCGTGACGCGCGCTCGAATGGCGACCGCGGTCGCCCTCCTCTGCACCGGCCTGGGTCTCTCGCCGCTTGCCGGCGAGACCGCTCCGCCGCCGGGGCCCGAGTGGCCCCGCGCGGCGCCTGCCGAGCGCGGACTCGACGCCGAGGCGCTGGCCCGATTGGTGCGCACCATCGAG
>JAODVM010256380.1:0-12610 GCA_025400095.1 Phenganax marumi | reverse complement strand
GAACTGTGCTGAGTACCTTGCACTTATTGTACATCCACTTGACAGCATGACAAAACTGTAACCTGCTTCCACCTTATCTATTGGTTCATTTAACTAGATCTAATACATGGCCAGTTCATAAAAAAACAAAGTGAATCTAGAAAAGTTGTTTAAAGGGACAAAACTTAAGCCACTCAGCTTGATCATGGAAGTCTTCAAACTTGGAAATTAAGCCTTCCAGTCTTGCAGACGACGTTCGAGCATCTTGCATAGCAGACTGTGCACCTTGATACCTCTCAAAAGAAAGATAATCTCCTCCATAGAGAACTTTGATTGGAGATACATCTTCCTTGCTGTGACCAGGCACATATTGGTGTAGCCATTCTAAAATATCAATCATGTCATCCTCATATTGTTCATTCTTTCGAAGCACCCCAAGGTGGACCTAAAAGAAAATTTCATTGCATAATTAGTGGTATATTTAATTTTAACCCAAATGGTTACTACTAACATCTACATTTATTAAGTCAATAAAAGTTTTCACTTATTGTCACACCAACTAAACTCAAGCAGCCATTTTTCTGCCAATTTTGCTTTACATTTCAATGATAGCATATGTAATTAATTTGTAACTACAGGTAAATGGGGTGCGCATAATCTTTAATTGATAAAATGCTATTGGGTGAATAACAATACTTTTCACTAGCATATCGATCACATAGAATTGAAAACACTAATCATGCTTGTCAAAATGACAAATAGTTATGGTTGATACTAATTTCTACCTTTTCTGTTCTCTGCTTTGTTTCTGCCACGTTTTCGTGATGAATATCCTTGGGTAAGCGATCGCTGTACCATTTTAAGGCAGGAATATATTTTGCCCATTTGTTGCCAACAAGTATGATTAATTCTGCAACAAGCTGCAACTGATCATTTGCACTTGGAATGAATGTTGTAAACGGCTCTTTATTTATGTCCTTTTTAGGTTGGTTGTCTGGTAAGTGGTTTGGGTTATCTCTGTTCTTAAATGCAACAATTTGAAACATGTGATGATCTTTGGCCTTGTTTTTGATAGTCATTTGCCGTGGAAGCACTCTCATGTATACGTCATCCCCTGCAAAGGAATAGCCAGGATGCATCTGTGTGCGATGTTCCTGTAATTCCTTCACAGCTGTCTTCACCAATTCCAGACATGAGTTTTCCTTCTCCAGTTCCACAATTTTCGTCATCAGCTCTTTCTCTTTTTGCACCCCAGTCTCGATTTCCAGCTTCCATAACTTCAAGGGAACGTCAAAGTCTGATCCAAAGGATTCAAACATTTTTGATGTTGCATCATAGCTGATGCAAACATGCAGAGCTGCAAGTCGCTTCACAGCAACTTTTTTCAACCCTCCTTTCCTCAGTATCACTGACTTTATACGTCTGGTAACACTCATGTCCTTCTTGAAAACAGACACAAGCTGTGCTCCAGCATCACATTGAAGGAATCAAGGTCTCATCATGTTTTTTCACATTTCTTGACTGCAATGGATTACGTACGCAAGCATTTAGAATTTGTAGATACCTTGGCGTTCTGAGGGAGAATTCTTGGTAAAGCTTGTTCCAAGAAAATGCAAAAAGGTCTTCTTTTCTCGTCTTCCTGAGGATGGAGGGATTGGACTTTGTATAAATTCCTGATATTTCCTTTGTAATCTCAGCACATACAATCTCGTATAGTGCACCCTTTGTGTGTGCCTCACACATAATTCCATTTGCAATTGATTTTGGAGTGCCAACTGGAGGCCTAATTTGTGATAGTTTTGTGATAGCTCCACTGTTTTTGAACGAGCATTTTCATAGCATATCCGCACCTTTAAGAATACATTTCGTTGCAAGTTAATGGTGCAACTTCGTTGCGGGATAATTACTGTAGTTGTATAATAATTAGTAGTGACTCTTTTTGTGGTGGATAATACTGCATAGTTTTTTCCACATACAGTATACAAGTATACAGCAGTGAAAATGAATGCAACCTTTGTGCTTTGATTTTGTGTTTCATAACATACATATTCATTTCACATAATATAATACACATAGTACATTCATTTGTTTAAAGTTCAACATTCCATTTTAAAGGTGTCCCCCAAAAAGCTGTAATACCTTTGGTTTAAACATGCTATTATTAAAAGAATAAAATTCCAAAAACCTGTTGTAGCAGTTTTAAAGCAACGACCGCTTTTCAAACACAACTACACGCTAATTTCAATTTTAAAAGGTTCGGACACTGTGAAAATTGAAACTCCTATCATGTTTCATGTTTCTGTACTGCACGATGTTTTATGTTGCAAATTATGTAAATTATCACATACATTTATAATCGTAGCTTCAGAACGCTGTGTCTCCGTCTCACTTTGTTGGCATAATTCCCTTGAAGGTCGCTTTGAGGGAGTTGGTTCCGTATCCTCAGGCTTGCACATTCGCTTTATCGACGTTATACGCTCTTTCGATTGCAGTATTTTCTGTGTTTCTTGAAACAGTTGTCTTACGATAAGAATTTGTTTTGCATAGTTGCTGTTTTTTGTTGCGCAGTTTCTGCACATGGTGTTTGTTAAAGATTGTTGGTTGTCATCTATTGATATTTTCTCTCCCAGGACAAGCTCGAGGTAGAGACATGCATTTGTTTTTCCTTTTGATGTGAACAATTTTCTCCTATAGTCGGCTCTTTCTACAACATTATGGCAGACAATACAATAAAATTCAATGGTTTGATGAGAGACGATTTCTCTTGATACAGTATTAGTTGGCATAGCCATATTAATCAAACTTGTTGTCAAAACTTATTGTCAAAACTGCAACTCACGTGTTGCAGGGAAAACCCATTCGTTTACGGCCACTGTAATTTTTTGCGCCATTGCAATGCACTTTCCTGTAAGAGCGACAAGTCGACTCCTACACCCCTCCCTCACAAAAAGTTGTGTTGTAATCATACAGCTAATTGACCCTACGGAGTCGACTTGTAGCAAGTCTACCCATTTCAGTACTATCATCAATCATTTCAAGATGATGCATTAGATCTGAAAGGTTTCCAATAATCGTGTCTGTTAACATTTCATTCCTTTCATTCAGTTGTTCGCATTGATAGTCTTTGTATATTTTTTCAATAGTTTTTCTGAAGCTTTTTTGATGTAAGTTACCGAATGTTTGATTTCTTTTGCATCTGCTAGTTTTAACAGTTCTTCGCGTATATTCAGTTGTTGTGGTTGATCCATTTAAAATGTGTCAACATTTTTTTTATTTTCTTCAAATTCTTTTAAAATAATGTTTCCTGTATAAAATATAGAGTCGCCTTCACTAAAAAGTCTATCACAAAGTTTAGTCTGGGAGTTTCACCAGTCATCTCCTCATAGAACAATCTAGCCATTATTTTCGATCCACTATTTGTATTAAAAGCTAGTAATTCTATTATGTTGTTTCTAATTCTTTCTTTTTCAATTTTGTTCATCAATAACAAGTTTTTTCTTACGTTTGAGTTCTTTGTTGTATTCTTCATCTTGTTGCTTTTTGTCATGTTTTTTTTTCTACTAATATAATTCATAATAGAAGTGTCATAATCAATTCCACTCGCTCGCAGCCTACCAATTCTTCTGTTAGTATCATTATGCAATTTTTTATATTTTATATCAGCTCTTTTTTTCCATTGTTTTGTTATGGTTTTTCCGCCATTTAAGATACTATTTATAAATTCATCTGCAGGAAATTTCAAAACTGGAAGCATGCTTATTCTTGGGTGGAAGTAATATTTTTTTAATAATAGATATACAAGATACTGAAGTTTTAATATTTTACACTTATTTTGCGATTTGTATTCCTCAAGTAGTTGATCAAATAAATTATAAATATTTGATTTACATTCACCAAGACTTTCACCAAAACTGTTTAAAACATCGGGTTTAATTCGTTTATTGTTGTGTTCATGTTTTGTATGTCTGTTTGTATGTATTAGTCTGCTTTGAATAAAATTTATCATATTGCATGATTTTTCTATTTTTGGATCCTTAAATATCTCGGATATCGTCTTGTACCAAAAGTTGTTGTCTTGCGCATATTTGTCAAAGTCTTTAATTTTTAAAATTTTTAGCAGTTTTTTTGTTTCATAGATATATAAAAAGTTTACAAGCTCTTTTTTATATCCCGTTTTTGTTTATAGCGTATTATACCTCTATCCATATCATTATAACTAAAATCTAGATTAAAATCTGGCATAAGTACAATAGCACATTTTACACAAACTATATCACCTTTATATTTTATAAGGTTACTTTTCTTACAAAAACGACAATCCATAGAGTTACAATCTATATATCTAAATTGTGGAGGCTCTTCCACAGGTTCAAACTCCTTGTGTGAAAATTTCTTGTTCTTGTTTCTAGCTTTATTTATTTCCTTAATAATTGGATTTAGTTTATCCAACACAAGTTCCTTCTGAGGTTGTGTCATTGTTTTCCATTTCTTTCTGTTGAGTTCAACATAGTCTAATAATTCTTTATAATTTGGATGGTATTTATCAATTAAGTCTTTAAATGCAAGATATTGATAGTACTCCATTGTCTCTCCTTTATTTATTATATTATAAGTTTTCTGTCCTGCCATTGTATCTCTTTTATTAGATGAAAAATCAATATAAATTGAATTGTCTGTCATTGTCTCTCCTTTACTTATTATATTATAAGTTTTCTGCCCGGTATTCATTATATCTCCTTTATTATATGAAAAATCAATATAAATTGATTTATGTTGTTTGGCGGTCATTGTCTCTCTGTAACTAGACGTGTCTGGACGTTGTTTAAGACATAGGCATGACAATCAGAATTAGGCATGCTTAGACATGTGGAATGTGGTAGAACAGCTTAGACACGTTTAGACACGTCATCAGAATGAAATGCCATAGAACCCCTCAGTTACTATCTACTAAAACACTTTGAGCACAGGGTGGAGACATTCTTTACTAACATTCTACTATCTGAAGCAAATCCCATTGGCAAGATTATTTACTATACTCTTCATATAGAATTTTAAATGTGAGGTTCACCACACCTACATGCATTAATATGGACATCTGACTCTCCTAAGCAAACCAATGCTACTAAGCAAGATTATGTAGACTATATAGATAAGCATGTACAGGCAAACCTACCAGAAAGAGATAAAGATCCTGAATTGTATGAATTGGTTAAGAAATATCAAACACACAGTCATAGCAGATCATGTAGAAAATATAAAAATATTGCATGCAGATTCAATTTTGGGCAGTTTTTTACTGATAATAATACTGTTGTGGCTGAACCTTTACCTGAAGCAATTAATGAAAAGATAAAAGCAGTTGCATTGACGAAAAGAAAGAAAATTCTTTGTCTAGTAAAACAGAAAATATATGAAGTACTTAATCAAAGCAAGAATACAATCCTTCTTTGAGCCAAGAAGACATATTTTAAGCTCTTAATATTACTAGAGAATAGTATGAATAGGCTCTTTCCATATCACATGATTCAGATTATGAACTTCATTTAAAGAGACTGATACACAGTTGTTTTACTAACCACTACTTTATTGCTGGTATAAAGGGATTTGCAGCCAATGTAGACTTACAGCCTGTATTTAACCATTTCAAATGCATAACATATGTATGCTCTTACTTCACCAAAGATGAAACTGAATGTTCCCAAGCTATTATAAATGCAGCAAAAGAATCAAATCTTCCAATGAAGGAAGGCCTATGAAAAATTGGTGCAGCATTCCTTTCTACAAGAGAACTAAGCTCACAAGGGTGTTTTTATAGATGTGTGCCTGAACTTTGGTTAAGAAAAATATTTCCAAAAACTGTTTTTGTTAGCACTGATTTACCAGGAAAAAAAATTAAGAGTAGCTAAGAGTCAACAAGAACTTGATGAATTAGGTGGTGATTGTACAGATATTTACAGATCTGATATTATTGAACGTTATACCATAAGACCAAATAATATATCCTCACTTAATAACTTGTGAACTTGTGTTTAACTCAGTTTTCAGCCGACTACTACAAAGACTATAAAACAGACGTATCTAAAACAGCAGATGCTCAACTGGAGATACTCACTGATGATATCATTACTCAACAACACCTCAGTACAAAGGATAACTTTTCTTATCTCCCAGAGAGAATAATACTGATAAATAACAACGAAATCATGAAGTGCAGAAAGGCTAGAGCTGTTATAAGATATCATACACCGAGCAAGATAAAAGAGCCCGAGTTATATTTTCACCACTTGCTTGTGCTTTACTATCCATGGAGGGATGAAACTGAACTTCTTGGAAATGAGCAAACATATATGTAAAAATTCTACAAAAATGATGTCCAAATTGTTGTGCTACGTAATAAAAACATATTTGAACCAGATTCTGATGCAATTATTGAGGCAGTTGGGACGTTAAAAAATCATGACACCAGCACCATGTACTCATATGATGCTATTAATGATCAAGAAAATTAAGATTTACAGTCATGAATAGAAGATAATTCCAACAATGATGAAGCATTTAATATCCAGCCATCTGAACATCTCAGTGCACAAACATTGCCAGAATTAGAGCAACGTTCTGTTGGTGCAATAATGTCGTACATTCAACCTTCAGACATATCTGATGATGACCTTCATCAAACTGTGAGATCTCTCAATTCTAAACAATGCTATGCATACACCTAAATACTATCATGGAGTAGAAACAAAGTAAAAAGCTTGAACTGTCTAAAAACATTTGAAGTAGAGCCAATTCATTTTTACATATCAGGAGGTGGGGGTTCAGGCAAATCACACCTAATTAAATTAATATTCCACAGTACAATAAAAACATTCAGACATGGGATTACTAATCCTGAAAAATTATTTGTGTTACTAATGGCTCCAACAGGAGTAGCAGCTATAAACATTGATGGTAGGTACTACACTCCATACCGCATTAGCAATTCCTAAAGAGTCGGGGGACAACATAACACCAATGTCAGATCAAAAGAGAACACAAATAAGATTGACACTCTCAGATTTAAAGCTGATAAAAGTTGATGAAATCTCTATGGTATCAAATACTTTGCTAGTGCACATCCATCAGCAACTAAAACAAATTTTTGCAACAACAAATAACCAGTTGTTTGCCGGACTTAGTATTATTACTGTAGGTGATTTGTATCAACTTCCACCAATACAAAGAAAATTTGTCTTTTAAGAATATAAAAATAATGTTTACAATTTGTGCCATCCTTGGCTTTCAAGATGATAGAGTTCACTGAGAACATGCGACAGAGCTATTAAATAGACTTAGAACAGCTTCACAAACTGATGATGATATTGTATGTATTCAGTCAAGAATAGTGCACCCTGCAGATACTGATTATCCAGCACATGCGTTACATATATTTGCTGAAAATTCTCCTGTAGATTATCATAATGATGATCACCTTCAACGTTTAACAACACGTCTAAATAAATTGGAAGCTATAGATCAATATCCAACACATGTTAGTAAACAAGATATTGATTAAGTATTAGCTAGGGGAAGATCAGAAACAGGCAGGCTAGATTTTAGAGTTTTTGTAAAAGAAAATTGTAGAGTGATGATAACAACAAACATAGATATAAATGATAGACTTGTCAATGGACACATGGGTACCATAAAGAAAATAGCTATCAATCAGAGCATAAGCAAACCATCTACTCTTTATATCAAGTTTGATGACCAAACAGCTGGCATTAAAACTATGTTAAAATGTATGGACAAACATGTCAGATAATTTAAAGATGTCCCTATTCAACCTGTATTAGGTAGAATAAAGGTTAACTCAGGAAAACTATCTTCACCAGAAATACAAAGACTTCATTTCCCTGTTACTCTTGCTTGGGCATGCACTGTTCACAAAGATCAAGGATTAAGAGTCAATGACATTGTTGTCAGCTTTGATCTACAAAGGCAAAAATATTTTAACTATGGCCAGGTTTATGTTGCTTTAAGTCGTGCAAGATCATTAAAAGGATTGCATGTAACTGGACAACTAGAAAACAAACATGTTAGAGCCAATCGAAAAGTACATGCTGAATATAATAGATTACGACAGGATGCAGAGAGTTTTTCGCGTTCTTTCACAATGAGTAACGTTACTGTAAGGATATCACGTGACTCGGCACGAGGACACATGCATGACTGTTCAGAGTTGAAACAACATTATAGAGAGTTGGGTTATATTAATAAAGAGTATACAAAACATAACATGGTGTTAGAAAAGGGATTTTAGTAAAGGATACAAGAACCCGATATGGCAGAACAGATTCCAGCACCAAAACCGTTGAAAATCGATGAAAATGCAGCGCAAAATTGGCGTCGTTGGAAGAAAGCCTTTGAGCTATATATGACAGCCACTGAGAAGGACAAAAAGTCGCAGAAAATACAGTGTGCAACGTTCTTGACCCTTGCTGGCGAAGCAGCGATTACAATCTACGAAACGTTCACGTTCGAAGATTCAGAAAAAGATAAAATCGAGCCATTGGTAGCGAAATTTGAGGCATATTGCCTTCCGAAGAAAAATGTCACACACGAAAGACACGTGTTAAACATGAGAAAACAAAAGTCCGACGAATCGGTAGAGCAGTTTATAACCGAACTAAAACGTTTAGCAAAGAACTGTGAGTATGGAGAACTTACTAACTCGATCATAAAAGACAGGATTGTCGAAGGAATCAGCAACGACAGTACTCGAGCACGACTTCTCCGTGAAAAAGACTTATCGCTAGAGCGGTGTATCGAAGTATGCAAAGCAGCAGAAATCGCCGACATGCATATGAAAACGTTAGCAGATCAGTCAAGTAAATCGGAAGAAATTGATGCAGTGAGTAGATCCAGTCGAGGAAGGAATTATCGAAGAGAAACGCGTTCAGAATTAACAGGGAATGGTCGTAAATCTAATAAAGATCAGAAATTCAACAACAACAGATCAACGTGCGGCAGGTGTGGTCGAGGAAACCATAGTTACGATAAATGCCCAGCTGTGGGAAAGGAGTGTCGAAAATGTCACAAGAGGAATCATTTTATGAGTCAATGTAGATCCCGAGACAAAGAATTTCCAAAATACCCGACAAAACCTCAAGTTGATGCCGTAGAAAACAGCGGAAATTGCAGTAAACAAACAGAAGCAGACAGCGACGTAAGTAGCGATGAACATGAATTCTTTATTGATGCGACGGAAACGACCGCTGACAAGTCGAATCCATGGATTGTTCCATTGGAAGTAAACAAGCGTGTAGTTGCCTTCAAAGTTGACACAGGCTCGGATGTCAATGTCATGAGTCACAAAGACTTCAAAACGCTTCAAAATAAACCGAAATTAAAACAATCGAAAACTAAACTGAAAGCATACAATGGAGGAGATGTTCAAGTACAAGGTCAGTGTATTTTGTCCTTAAAATTTAAAGAGAAATCGATCAAAGCATTGTTTTTAATCAGTTCTGATGATGTTAAGCCTATTCTGGGAAGAGCGCTTTCTGAAAAGCTTAACTTAGTGAAAAGAACATTTTCTGTTGAACAGTCGGACAGTTCGAGCAGTTTAACTGGTAGCAAGTATAGCAATGCAAATCTATATGAGAAATATCCAGAGTGTTTCGAAGGATTGGGCTGCTTACCTCATTCCGTAAAAATAGAATTAAGAGAAGATGCAACACCGGTTGTTGAGCCTTGTCGAAAAATACCCTTTGCGCAGTATGATAAGCTAAAAGCAGAGCTACGACGAATGGAAACCATGGGTGTGATAGAACAGGTTGAAGAACCAACTGAGTGGGTTAGCTCATTTGTGCCAGTGACTAAGCCAAATGGAAAAATACGTGTTTGCCTGGATCCAAGAAATTTAAACAAGTCGATAAAACGTGAACATTTCAAGTTACCCACACGAGACGAAGTTACTGCTCAATTTGCGAATGCCAAGGTATTTACTAAACTAGATGCCTCAAATGGATTTTGGCAAATGAAGCTTGAAGATGAAAGTACCAATCTCTGTGCTTTCAACACCCCTTTTGGGAGATACAAATATTTACGACTTCCATTCGGTATCTCAAGTGCCCCGGAGATTTATCATAGAACAATTAACTCTCTGTTCAGTCATCTCGAAGGTGTAGATACTTCTATGGATGACATAATAATTTACGGATCAACGCCACAAGAGCATGATCAAAGATTAGAAGCAACAATGAGAGTAGTGAAAGAAGTTGGATTGAAGCTTCAAAAAGAAAAATGTGAAGTAGGCGTACCACAGTTGACGTACTTGGGCGACACAATTTCAGCAGAGGGATTGAAACCTGATCAAAGAAAAGTAGAAGCAATCCAGAACATGGAAAGACCTGAAAATAAGACAGATCTGCAAAGATTCCTTGGCATGGTCAACTATCTTGCTCGATACATACCTGATCTATCTACTAGAACACAGCCATTGAGAAAGTTGTTAGACCAGAATATGGTGTGGATGTGGAGCCATGAGCAAGAGAAAGCTTGGAAAGAGTTAAAGGAACTTGTCTCCAGTGAACCTGTGTTAAAGTTCTATGATTCAAGCAAGCCCATAAAGATTTCAACCGATGCAAGTAGAAGTGGTCTTGGAGCAGTACTACAGCAGCTACATGGTGAAAAATGGGTTCCAGTAGCATATGCATCAAGGTCAGTTACAGATTGTGAGAGCAGATATGCAACAATTGAACTTGAGACATTAGGCATGACATTTGCTTGTGAAAGATTTGACCAATATATATACGGTCAAGAATTTGAAATTGAAACAGACCACAAACCGTTGGTGTCAATTTTCAAAAAATCACTGATTGATAGCCCACCACGAATACAACGGTTAAGATTACGACTACAAAAGTATGATTTCAAACTGTCGTATGTTCCTGGTAAGTGGATGCATGCACCAGATGCATTGTCTAGAGCACCCCTAAAAGTGACAGGCAGGTCGGACCATCACATCGAAGCTCATGTTGATGGAATCATAGCAGTTCTGCAAGTCACAGATGAGAAACTCGAGGAGATCAAAGCAGAAACGCAAAAGGACAAAACAATGATATTACTCCAAAACACTATCATGCAAGGTTGGCCCAATGAAAAACCCACTACTCCTCATGAACTTCATCCGTATTGGAACATTCGTGATGAGTTAACGGTACACCAAGGACTGGTACTAAAAGGTTCAAAGATTATAATTCCACAAACAATGAGAAAAGAAATTCTAATGAAAATTCACGCGGGTCATCAAGGCAGAGAAAAATGCAAGCAACGAGCCAGACAAGTAGTATTCTGGCCAGGAATAAACAATGACATTGATAATGTAGTTGAAACTTGCGAAACATGCCAACGTCACCAGCACAACCACCAAAAGGAGCCCTTAAAACCATATCCAATTCCTAACCGTCCCTGGCAAGTGGTTGGCACGGATCTATGTGAAATCAACAAGAAGGAATATCTTGTCATTGTGGACGCATATTCCAGCTATCCAGAAGTGATACCTCTCTCAAATCAAAGCAGCAGCACTGTGATTAAAGGTATGAAAGCAACATTTGCTAGACATGGCATTCCTGATATTGTCCATAGCGATAATGGACCATGTTACAGTAGCCAAGAGTTTGCTGATTTCAAGAATAAATGGGGATTTCAACATGTTACCAGTAGTCCTCACTTTCCATCTTCTAACGGATTAGTTGAAAAGGCTGTGCAGACAGTCAAGAATATTATAAGCAAATCAATTGAGAGTGGGACTGATCCATACCTCGGACTGTTAGCGTATAGATCAACGCCAATTGACAACCAAAAGTCGCCCGCAGAGTTATTGATGGGAAGAACACTGAAAACAGACCTTCCAGTCGTAGAAAACCAGCTTAAAGTTAAAAATTCGAAAGCAATCATTGCATGGAAAAAGCAGAAAAAAGAAGTTCAAAAGGCTTATCATGACAGAAACGCCAAACCCTTACCACCACTGAAAAATGGTGAGAGTGTGAGAGTCTACGACAAAAAGAAGTTGATGTGGGGAGAAAAGGCAACGGTAAAAGAAAAGATCGCACCTCGTTCATACATTGTGGAAACCAAGGATAAAGTACACTATAGACGAAACAGGAAACATCTGAGAAAAATTACTCCAGAAGTCCCCAGTATCCCAGAAATGATCCCAAAAGCAAATACATCAAAACGAGCGGAGAATCAAGTCACGAAAGAATCTTCTGATAGATTACCTTCGAATGACTTATCAAGGAATAGATCAAGATATGGTAGAACAATAAAAATACCTCGAAGATATGAACAGGACACGGATGAATAGAGCATGTTAAGAACTTGGTCATTATATGACCAGACTAGACTTTGGTTAAACTATTGATTAACTTTAACTTTTATTGTATGGGGAATGTAAGGATATCACGTGACTCGGCACGAGGACACATGCATGACTGTTCTGAGTTGAAACAACATTATAGAGAGTTGGGTTATATTAATAAAGAGTATACAAAACATAACATGGTGTCAGAAAAGGGATTTTAGTAAAGGATACAAGAACCCGATATGGCAGAACAGATTCCAGCACCAAAACCGTTGAAAATCG
>JAODVM010256269.1:0-12611 GCA_025400095.1 Phenganax marumi | reverse complement strand
TTGTTTCAGGACATGCAAGTGTATCGTTATTACAGAGATTTGATCAATTTCAAGTTCCGTGGAGATCCGGCATTGCTCTTGAGATGCATTAACCCTAGAGAGGTGAGCACTTGACACAATATATTTCAGATAGTGATGCACTCATTGAATATCAGTGATACACACTCATGAAAATCTTAGTCATCCCAGCTGGGAATCAAATCCGAAACTCCGACTTGCCTCACTGACTGGCAATGCAACCCAATATTTTGCACCTATTTATTTTACCATGTTTAATGCCAGATGACTAATCAGGGGGGGAAATCTTGGTAGATAATGGGTTACCTAACTAATCTATATGCTGATTTCTCATGTTGACCAATATTTTGCAATTATTTGTTTTACTATGTTTAATGCCAGATGACTTTTTGGGGGGGGACTCTTAGCAGATAATGGGTTTCCACACTAATCTATATGCTGATTTCTCACGCTGACCACTATTTCACAATTATTTGTTTTACTTTTTTTAATGCCAGATAACGTCACTTATCATAGTGAGAGTTTCGCCAGATATTGGGTTAACTAGTCTATATGGGCCAAATTTTTATGTTATCCCATTGACTGGAAATGCACTGTCTATTTTTACCACAATCAATTCACTGTTCCAAATGCGCCCTCTTAAGACTGGAAACCCCATTTTGAGAAAATTTCAAAAGTAGGCAATTTCGTTGTTTTTAATTCCTCAAAGTAGGCCAGCAGCTATGTCTAAACTAGTTTCTTAAATGAGGTTTGATTAACTTTAAACATTATATTAGGCTAAAAAATGAAAAAGTAGGTCACCAATAATTGACAAACCACATGAACAAAAAAACGCATTTGGAACCCTGATCAATTCTTACTTTCCCAATCTGTTTATCCAAACCCACCCTGTCAACTTTTCCTGTACAAGAAAACTGGAGTGCCTGGAGAAAACCTACGACTTTTGGCAAAGTAGTTGACGGACTCTTCTTGCACGAAGAAGTTAAGTCTGTGCTGAGAATCGAACCAACAACCTTGTTGGTAAAAGGCCCTTGGCCTAGTGACTGTGTCACCAAAACCCCTACAAGCAATATCGAGGATAAAACGAAGTGGAAATCTTGGTGAACCAAGAATTACTCGGTTTGCTGTTGGTACAATTTTGTCAGTCAATCGATCGGCATATGTTACCGAATACCCCCCGTAAAATTTCCACAGGATTGCCCTGTACTTATATGTATATCGTACTGTGTGTAGCACCAGGTGATATTGGGAGAAACCTCTTGTCGAGTTCGAATGGTTTTTGTTGTGCTTATTTTGTAGGCTGAATTATTGGATCCTGGTTCTGGAACACATGTGAAATTTCGATTAGCTGGGGTGAGTTTAGCCAAAGTATATACATGAGGATTAAATCAGAGTGCCCACTGTTTGCCCTCTTGTTATTACTCAGCCCCCCACCCACCCAACTTCCTCAAATAATTAAAGGCCCTTCCTAACTCTTAGTTCTTGTCAATCATTTCAGTACACGTTTCCTCCTAATATTTACTACAAGATCTACACACACAGGACAGTGGTTGACATGTGCGCTAATAGCCCTAAAGATTACACAAAGGCAGCTACAAAACAACTCATGGCCAGACAGTGCAACAATAAAAGTTATGCAAGCACCATGCGAGGTACCGTAGTCGGTCAAGAGAGACCCTCTGACAATTAAAAGTATGGTCATGTGCTTTGACACTTTTGACGTTGCTGTGTTTGTATGATTAACTGATGATTTCCTCAAGTTGACAAAGTGCTGTCTTCAGTTTGCACAAGTTTACTTAAATATGAACAGAAATATGGTACAAACACTTTTGTCAAGTCTCCAGAGCATATCTCTAATGACTATGTCTTTATTTAAGCACAAGTTCGCATAGACATGAACAAAAATGTAGAACAAATGCTCTAGTCTAGTCTCCAAACATATCTCCAAAAGTCAACTGTGTCTTTATCAAGAACAAAATTACATAAACATGAAAAAAATATAGAACAAAGACTTGAGTCTAGTTTCGTAACTCAATGACTGTGTCTTCATCGTGCCCAAATTTGCATAAACATCAACAAAAAATAGATCAAAGACTTTGTCCAGCTCACACATTTATGTTTAAAAAGTTAACTTTGATTTGATATCTTGTCATTGTCATGTACTGTCTTTGTTAGATAATAAGGAAGGCTGGTATGAAAGATACGAAAATAATGGATGGAGACTTGTGCATGATAGAGTAAGATAAGCCTGCTTGTTCATTCAAATTTATCGCTGGTAATGTCTCATTTTAGCCCCTGTTCTTTCTACATTGATGCAGTATTTTGCTTTGTTTTACCCCAGATGGTTTTGCTCGCTGGAGTGTGACCCTTGCAGGGCCTTTTTAACATATACACTAGAGGGGCCAAACCCCCCCTGCCCCTTACGTTCCTGTTCGTAGTTCGCCCCTTCACTGACTAATCCTTAAAAAAGTCCTGGGCACTCTCCATTCTATTGCTGATTTGTTTTACAGGTTTTACGTAAAATTGATGAAGATGCCATTTCTTACGATTCAGCCGTGAAGAGAATAGAATTCAAGCATTCAAAGGTTGTGTTCTGTATTTAAAAGAACTTTATTTCAATAGAATGTTTATTTAATAACGGGTTTAGCATACTTGGTATTAAACCATTGGCGTTGAACCATTTGTAACATAGAAGAGCCACATTATGGAAATGTTAGTAAACTCAATATTATTGTTATTTATTATTTATTATTACTATTTATTATTTATTAATACTATTTATTATCATTGTTTATATTTTATTATTATTATTTATTATTTATTATTGTTATTTATTATCATTATTTATTATTTATTATTATTTATCATTTATTATTTTATAAAAAATCTTAATAAAAAGAATTTTGTCTGGCATTAGTATGGAATAGACAGATAGAGAGGACTGGGGGCACATTGGATCTCATTGGGTCATGTTTTTTGTAGTGATGTACGATACCTTGAAGAGATACCTTGTCCAAAAGAATTCTTCTGTGACTCACAGGTGTGTATAGAATAACTTGGATCTTCTGTCGTCTTTTATTAACCCATGAAGACGCAAGGGTCTCTCTGGACATATAAAAACTTCTGGCATTATTGATATCAAAATGTTAGGAACATGGGGGCACATTGTGTCTTAATGGGTTAATATTTGTTGTTGATTCAGGTGTACAAGGGGCCTGTGATAAAATTGGAAGACTTGACTGGAGCGAGTGATGAAGAGTGAGGTCACTTCAGGACAGTTATGGATATATTTAATCACTCTGTGTATCCTAACATACATCATATATCGCCACTGAAGTTGCCCGAGAAAATGCAGACAATTTAGAGAGGAACATGTAGTAGAATGAGTGTGATGTGAATGTTGTGATATCTTGCTATAGGTTCAACTACGGATATTTGTGATGCCTGAGAAAAATTTTCTATTCTTCCTTTAGACACACAAATATGTACATAAATCTTGTGATATTCCAAATATATTGCGAGTGGCCTAGATTGGCATAGAAACCTTGATATTTGAACAATTTAAGCTGTTGTGTTTTTTTGCAAATCTTGTTCAAAATTTCAGTAGTTGTTTGGGTTAGATGTTTTACCTTTCACTTGCGTGATGTTTCTTTGCAAATTTTTTGCATCATGAATGAAGAACGTAGTTGGAAACGAAGGTCCATTGTCACTAATACTTCTTTGTTGATTCTATAATCTAAAGTTTTGTTTTTTTAGGGAAGGTTTGCGGTGGAAGATTTTAGTAGACTTAAAGGAGTCCTAAGAAAGTAAAGGTAAATGATTAACATAATAATCAAATAATAATCACTTAAGCATGGATGCACCTCACTCATTCACAGCAAAGTTTCTAAAACTGTACAAAGCAAATACATTTCATTTAAGTTTTGTTATTCTGGATTGGGCTCATGCTCTTTTGTTAATTACAATGTTGCCATGGTGATCACGTGGCATGGTAGATGTAAGGGTTCTCGACATTATATTGTTGTGCCAGCTCGTCTTGTGAAATGTATTGTTTGTACCATTCATTGTGTGGCAATGTCTTGAGATTTTGCTGTACGTGCTCCATGCTTGCGTCGTGTTTGTATATATCGTGAGAGGTTTCTGTGTTGTAGGAGTTTCCATGCGTAGTAGTAGTTCTTCCGTATGGGTCTTCCTCCTCTGGGTTTTGTGTCTGGTATAAGTCATCTACGTTCTGATTATACAAGCTGTCTTCTTTGTATAAGGAATTTTCATCAGCTATCTTGTATGACATTGGTTCGTGGGATATCCCTCCACGCGTGTCGCACACGACTTGGTCCCTCGAGTTATACACGATATTTTCCCGCGAGTCGTACACGATATTTTCTCGCGAGTTATACACGACCGTATCCTGCGCGTTGTAGAGGGTGTTGCCCGAGTTACCGTATCCTATGTCAGCTTCCCTGGCGTAAATCTCTTCTGAGAGTGACACTGTGGCTAGTGTCCGTAAGTTTGAGAGATTCTCAAGAACTTTTTCGTTCTGAATATTCTCATTATTATAAAGATTTTCCTCTGTTGTTCTTGTGTGTGCATCAGCTACGGGATACGGGTATGTTTTATCATTGTCGCTATATGAAGATACTGTCATTCGTGAACTCATTAGTTTTCTGCAAAGAAATTTCAGTGCTTCAATGAATCTTCCCAGATCATTCGAAAGATTTACTTTGGGGTGTATCAGGCGTGTGGTGTTTCAACTTACTTTAAAGTTTGAACAAAATTCTTCAATATGATACCCTTGGAGGCCAAAATAACAATGATGAACAAGGCAAGGAATAGCATACCAAATATTAATGCAATAATTACAGAAGAGTTTGTATCTGAAACATAAACGAAATTACGTCACATAACGACTAGAAAACAGTGGACACTATTTACTGCAGCAGAATGTTTGTTGACTTACTCTCTGGCGATGTTGTTTTCACCACTCCTAAGTAAAGTGAAGAAAATAATAATCAGTTATCAACAAAAAGCTGTCCACAAAATTCCTTAAGTTAGAAGCTACTCCTGAGTATCTTACCAGTGGTTGCCCGAGCAACAGGTCCTGATCCTTTAGCAGTCTGGGCACGAATCTCTACTTCGCGTTGAGTTCTCAGGTTACCGCGCAGGACGTACCACGTTCGAGGGCTTGGGACCGAAATTGGATCTTTGCACCCACTACTAGGAAAACATATGACGTAAGCGATGATGTCACCATTTCTTTTGTCCTCGTCTGGGGGAGCCCATGATATATTTACTGCAGTTTCTCCCAGGAATTTAAATGATACGCTAGTCGGTGAGCCCGAGGGAACTGCAAGAATATTTGAAATACGATTACTGTGCATTGTTCAGGTTTCTTTAGGGATCAGTTGGCGAACCTGTTTCAAGAGTTTTGAATTGACTGGCTCGTGCCATGCCCTCGCCTAGGTCGCTCACTCCTGAGATTTCTACGTGGTACTTGGTATAAGGTGAAAGATTAGACAGGACAACGTTTGATGTGGCGGTGCATTCAAATACTCGACTGGAACTTCTGTCTTGTTTGGTTTTCCAATATCTCACGTTGTATTTCTTGATTGCTTCATCCCCTGGTGATATTTGCACAACATTGGTTAATTCGTGTTCTGCACTTTCTTCCTGGAGATTGCGGCACATTTAAGCGAGACAGATCGGAAAAAGAATTGATCAAACCTGCGTTTGGTATTGACCACGATAATCTCGCTGATCTTGTCTCTTCTTTGACGACCACTGTTGGGTAGTGGGGCAACTCTAGATGGAAAATAATTGTGCTGTTGCTGTTGTAAACTCTAGACAACTGCCTTCGATGGATTTTTAATGTGTGGTGGCGTCTATTACGGTTTGAAAGACATTAAATGAAATGTGCCGACAGTTTTCGTCAGACTATACGATATAATTTTAACCGAAAATTTTCAAGTTGTTTTAAATGTATTTCTATGGACCAAAAATGACTTTTTCAAGCAAAAATATTGAGTCAATGTTTTTGACTTTGACTAGAAAAGATTAAGCGAGAATCATCTTGAATTATGGCAGCAAAGCTTTGAATGTTCACCAGGGTATTCCAATTGGAGCGGCTAGGTCATGATTTTTTTGCGATATTCTAAAGAGGCATTTCTACTTACGGTGTCCACAGACGTCAACTCTCATGCAAGCCACACTTGCCCACTGCATCGGCATGAACCTCACAAATCTTGCGCGTATCGCGTTGTCTAAGGTCCTTGTTTGCACATCATCGTTTCCTGACTCTTTGTTTCCTTGGATCACCTGAAGAACAAAGGACAAATCGAACTTGTTCTCTTCCACTTGTTTATATGTTTTCATCAAATACAAGACTACTGCTCGTATGTCACTTGAACTGTCCTACTTGATTTCCATCGACTGTAACATTTTTCCACTCGTTTCCATCAACACTGTACACTGCTCTGTATGACGTCACATACTCGGAATGCGTTACACCTCCTAGTGTAGCAACCGCTGACACAAGGTACAGTCGTGGTAACTCGACTTCTAGGTAATGATCAAACTCCGTGTTAATCACTTCCGGTAGACACCATGCCCTTGTAGACCTGATCCGCGCGTGATGTGGAAGGTTGCCATCTCGATATCTTGACGCGCTGAACGACCAATCAAATACGAGATTTTCAACTGAAGATATGATTGGTCGCTTGCATATGTCACCTGAAACACATAGACATGTGACGTCATAAGGTGACGTCATATGGTGACGTTTCGTGATAGATTATATGACCCAGTGTTTCTGCTTACATCGTACAGTGACGTCTTGATCATGTGTACAAGTGGTGTCACCCCAGGATTTATGAGTACAATCAATGATAGATCTTTCATTTGCGCTGCATACCACGCCATCTAACCAGATTCTCCCAGTCCCCGGGTACTCGTGACTGATCGCGCGGCCCTGATTATAACCAAGTTCTTTGCAAACTACATCCTTGTTGTTGTGATGGGTATTCCAGCCGTTGCTACACACTGTTCCCCATTCCCCATTGTTGTAAACTTCCACACGGCCTTCGAGAGGAATGATGGAGCCAGTCAAACGAACATTTCTTGCTCCTGAAGAAATAATCATGGAACAGTTGAACTGGAAACACTGTAGACTTCAACAGAATCGTCAAACTTCAAACTTTTTACGGTGTTTTTTTGCGCGGAGTCATCAGCTAAAAAGTATGTGTTTGGCACAATGCCACAATTTCTCGATAAAATGCTTCACAGTAAACGTTTTTGCGTACAAAAAACTTACCATGCGCAGTTGAAGTGAGACAAAAAAATAAGCTAATTACGAAAGGTCTTTGCATCGTAAGTCGCCTGGGTTAAAACTCGCCATGAGACTTTCAAGGCGTATTTGATTCATATTTAATGACGTCACTCATTGGAAAAATCTGAAGAAGAGTTTGGGTGCGCTGTGGAACTTTCTAAGTTTTCTTTATTGATACTTACATGAAGTTTTGTCCGAAAATCCAATATGGTGGACGCTTATGATCTTTTCCGTCGTTTGAGTTTTGGAGCAAAATTTGACAAAAAAAGATTTGAAAATAGGTTTAGACGACTTGAGGTTGGTTTCATGTTTATTGTAGGTTAATAGTGATTTTGTTAGCTCCGTTTATGTTTGTTTTGTGTGCGTTTGAAGGTGTTTGAAACTCGTTAATAAATACTGTTAATTTTGGCTCATTTAAAAAGCTTGGGTATGTAAAACAAGTATTTGTGAATCTTTCATTCATTTCAGGGTAAAGATGAGCATACTTACGAGGTTGAAGAAAGTGTTGAGGATGCGCTGGATTTCTTTGGCCACAGGCGTTTGAAAGAGCAAAGTAATGATAAAAGCCATGAGGCAACAAAGTCGAAATCAAAGAAGAGATTGGATGATGGTGATGATGAGGGAAAAAGAGGCAAAAAGAAGAGAAAAAGAGGTTGAGTATACTCACCTTAATTTGAAATTGTTTAACATAGGCAGTGTAGAGTAATCTGAGGTTTTGTTTTTGTTTTTAAAAAATCTTGTATGGAATAGTGTTTCTTAACTTTTTTTATCCTTTCCAGAGAATGGTAGCGATGCTGAGCCAACAGAAAATCCGACAAAGAAAGGAAAACACAGCATTGAGAAACTATCAGAATTAAAAAAAGAGAAGGTTTGTTCATATGCCATAAAACACAAGCTGTTATATCTGTTGTTACTAATGACATTATTTCTCGTGCTTTCAGGTGAATGCGTTTCGAAATAAACTTCATATAAACGTGAATGGGTCTGACATTCCTGATCCAGTGGAATGTTTCACAGATCTCGATACACAGTATGCAAAGTGAACTCAAATTTTTACATAAAAATTGCTTCCGAAACATATCCATTGCTTTACAACTCTAATTTGTACATTGTTGTAATTTCTTATGTGTTTTTCTAGATATTCATTTCCTCACTATATTCTCAACAATATTCTGGAGTCAGGCTATGCTCAACCAACAGCGATTCAAATGCAAGCAATACCTTTACTGCTTCAGGTTGGCTAAGTTATCTTTCCTTTTTCTTGTTTGATTCACTAGAACAACACAATATGTTTGATTTAGAGTCGAGAACTGCTTGCATGCGCACCTACTGGTTCAGGAAAAACCGCAGCGTTTATCCTACCTGTGTTGTACCATCTAAAGGTGAGTACTAGTTTTGGATATCTTTTTTGTCATCTGTAGTTAAAAAAAGAACTAGAAAAAATAAATATAAAATAAATATAAATAAAATAAAAAAATAAATAAAATATAAAAAAATAATAAATATAATAAAAATGTAAATATAAATAATGAAATAGATATAAATAAAATCAATTTAAAGAAATCTTTATATTTATCGCAGGAACCAAAGAAATGTGGTTTTCGATGTGTCGTTGTTTCGCCAACTAGGGAACTTGCACAACAAGTATGTTTTTGAGTATTTTTGATAAAAAATTGCAGTTTATAAATTATTTTCTATTCTTCATTTCACTAGTGTATTTAGCAGAGATTTCAGATTGTATTCCATCTTCTAATTTGTGTTATTTCAGATTTATCGTGAGTTCTGTCGTTTGTCGAAAGGGAAGGCATTGAGGATTCATCTTTTGACAAAGGCAAAGGCAAAGGCAAATAATTTTGGTCCCAAATCTTCAAAACGTTTTGGTGAGAACGTTCTTGCAAATCTGTTCAGTAAATTTAGTTTACTTATTTCCTGAATATTTTCAGATGTTTTGGTCGCAACTCCCAACAGACTGGTACATATGTTACAACAAGATCCTCCTGCGGTACAATTGGATGGTGTGGAGTGGTTGATCTTTGATGAGGCAGACAAACTTTTTGAAGAAGGGAAAGATGGGTTTCGTGACCAGGTGAACGAACAATCATATGACTTCCACTCAGACGTGTACTGCAACATAGCTAATTTTTTTGCCAGAACTACTGCAGTTTAAATTCTCTAATACAGTATTTTATTATTGTTAGATTGCATCTATATACCAAGCATGTTCTAATCCAACGGTCAAGCGAGCTTTGTTTAGTGCAACTTTATCGAATGGAATTGAAGAATGGACAAGAGTTCATTTGGATAATGTTGTGAGGATAACTGTAGGAGTGAGGTAATAGACTGTGTGTAAATCATGAGGCAAAGAAACTTGCACATTTTGCTTGATTTCTTGAAATTAGAACAACAAGGTTTATTCAGCTTCAAACTTATTTGCGTGTTTTTAAAAACAATATGTCACGTAACTTTCTTGTGTTTAGAAATTCTGCCACAGACACAGTTGATCAAAAGCTTTTGTTTGTTGGTCAAGAGTCTGGGAAACTTATTGCAATCAGAGATATGATGCAGAAGGTATTCTTGAAAGTTATGAAGTAATTATAGTCACAAGGTTTGCTGTTTTGTTGTTTCTGATGAAATATTTGTTTCTTTCAGGGTTTTGAGCCACCAATGTTAGTGTTTGTCCAGTCAAAAGAGCGAGCAAAGGAGTTATTTCACGAGTTGATTTACGATGGCATTAATGTTGATGTTATTCATTCAGACAGAACGCAGAGTCAGGTCAGAACTTTGCCTTTTATGCAAGAAGAATTTCTACTTTGCCATTGTATGAGTATATGCCTTCACTATAAGTTCTTTTTCGTGTGTTTTAGCGAGATAATATTGTGAAATGTTTTCGTACTGGCAAGGTCAGTTGCATATTGATTTGCTCATACTTCACTTGATTATATTTCTTTTGGTTGATGACTTCTCACAGATGATTTACGGATATTTTCAGATATGGGTGTTGATATGTACTGAACTCATGGGACGCGGTATTGACTTCAAAGGAGTTAATTTGGTCGTGAATTACGATTTTCCTACATCTAGTGTCGCCTATATCCACAGAATTGGTAAATGAACTCTTACTTTTAGACAGAACAAAAGAGGAACTCTTTAGTTTCCTAATGAACACTTTTTCCATGCTATTACAATGAGACATGTCCTGAGTAAATATCACTTAAATAATGTTGGTCGAAATTGCATTCTTCCACTAGAGGGAATAGTATTATCATTAGTCGTTTCTTGGTCACTGTAAAGATTCTTTGTTCTGACTTGAGTCTTTGTTTGTGGTTTAGGTCGGACTGGAAGAGCTGGAAGGAGAGGAGAGGCGGTGACGTTTTTCACCGAGGATGATGTCATCAACTTAAGGAGGTACTGCGCGGCTTCATTTGAACCACTGAACTATATTGTAGCTGTCAGCTGTCATTTGGACTGTTGATGGTTGATAATGAATGTTTTTAGCATAGCAAATGTGATCAAGTCTTCTGGAGGGGAAGTTTGTGATTGGATGTTAAAACTTAAAAAACCCGCAAGGTAAAGTACGCTTTCAGTTCATCACAATTCTCATGCTGTTGTGATTAGTTTATCGGAACTAAAAATGTGATTTGTTTTTCAGGAAAACAAAGAAGAAACTATCAAAAGATCCTGTGAAGAGATCCAGTATAAAAACTGCAACGAAATATGATCTGAACAGAGCTAAGAAAAAAAGGTAGGTCCCCAGTCATTACCAAGGGCACTTTGCATTGATGACTCTTTCGAAAAGCAAGTATAACTCTGGCCTGATTTTTTCTTTTAGAGAAATGATAAAGAGCTCAAAACGGAAAATAGCTGAGAGACAAAACGAGAGAAGTTGACGGGAACTTTATCAACGTTGAAAAAAGCAAAATAGAGCAATCTGGACATTTCATGGCTTCTGTGTTGAGATTACGCTTGCATGAACTCATGAAGTATCGTTGATTAAGTTGTTTTTTGCCTGACCACTGGCCTGAACACAGGCGCGGGTGGGATCCGTTACTTTGTTAAATACTTGTCAATCAAAACATCACCTGATGTTCATGTGGCTGACGTAATTTTGGAAAACCTGGACGTTCAGTCGCTCAAATCCATGCCTCGTATTACTGTACGAAGGGGTTCGGAAATTATTAATCTAGTGCCGGAAAAACTTCGAGCAAATGTCTTATTGCATTTCTTCACCAAATTTTCCTGTTTGTACTCGTGTTTATTAAAAAAACTGACTTATAGTTTCCTCACCTAAAGAAACCGTCCATTTAGCCGTCTTATTTTGAAAAAAATGTAGAAAAACCAAATCAATTGCGCCGACTGTAAAATTCGGTTCCGCCTTTTCAGAGATCCACTTACCGGGAAAAATTGGCGCGAAAATTTTCTTATTTCTTATCGACCAGAATGAGATAAGGTTATTTCTTGTGGAAGTCAAATCGGTTTTATTTCTTTATCGCGAAGTGTTATTAATATTTGAGTGATTTTTGGAGAAGAGGTACAGTTTATCAGCATTTTAAGTTGGTTATTCTCGTTAACAAAATCAGGTACTTGAGTATTTCATGTTTTAAGGCATGTGAATTTACCCCTTGGTGTGTTCTTTGGCAACAGCCCACCCGTTTTCGAGCAGAAGGGAAGAAAATTGAAACTTCAAAGGGAGTATCGAACAGTATGAGCCGTATGTTTCATACAGTTGTGTTTAGGGAGCACAGGAATGTCATGGCCCCAGTCGAAGAAACAGCATCCAAAGAAGCAAAGCTTCCTATTAAATACATTGGCGACTTGGATTCACCAATTCCGCGAGGAAGGCTTTTAAAACGAAGTGTAAGCCGAAATAATACAGCGGTTAAAGCGAAAGTTGCTGTAGAATTTCAGGAATGCTCGCCTTTTGGAGACGAAGATGTACTCAAAGCGTCGCTTTATTGTGGTGAAATCAACACCGAGAAATCGAAAGTCATAGAAAAAGCAGAAGGCGAAGGTTAGCTTCCTATTATTGTTGTGTAGTTTTGATTTTTCACTTGAACTAAGTGCTCGGCATTTCGCTCTTGTGAAACATCCGCAATTATTTGGTCTTTCATCGCTATTTTCGACTTACAAGAGCATTCGTGTGTTGTGATATGTTTCGGTATTGAAACGGGACATTTTGTTTTGATTTTGACCGTTTAAAGTCGAAGAAATCGCTCGGCAAATAAATTGAATTAAAAGAACGTCACCGCCTGTTGGGGGGGGGGGGGGGGGGGGT
>JAODVM010256158.1:0-12612 GCA_025400095.1 Phenganax marumi | reverse complement strand
AAATGCTTTATTTCGGATGTATAGAAAGTTCGTGACTCTATCTTTACGACGTTTACGACTATATGGAAACCAGGCTTAATTAAGCGAGGATTTGCAGCGTGAATCTGGGAAGGAGACTCGTGACTACATAACAAGCGAGTCAAATGTATTCTAATATTTGTGTGTTTTAAACTGTTTTTCACAGGACATACTCCTGCACGTGGCATTGAAAAGAATTTCCATGATTTTTCTTATGATAGCTGAACGTTGATCGCTATCTGTTGTCTTTTGATACTGAAACTAAACTTACACTACTTGTGCTACTTGATTCTGATTTCACTCTTACGTAACATATATATGTATATTTCATTTGTTCAATGAATACGGAATTTTTTGTAGGTTATGAAGAACATAGCAAAGACAACTCTTTGTTTCCAAAATAGAACTTCTTTACGAGTCCCACTTTTGTTCCTATAAACTTTCTAAGCTTCTTTCTTTAACTTTTTAATTTTGCATAGTGTCTGATTAATTATCATCACTCATGCGTCGCAGGAGTATGACTTTTTTGAAAAAGCGATAGCCTTTGCTGATAAAGGCATAATTTCTCATATATAACCTTATCTAAGATTGTAATCCGAAACACTTGATAAACTTGACACAAAAGTTGACATTTTAACGAGCGTCTCGCCAATATTTAATAAGTCCGTATCTCAGAATGCCAGTAATACTAATACTAGCAGTCGCAATGTATTCTTAGTAGAAAAACTTACCAAATTCTCTACTTTTAGTGTTGGAAATCGCAGGCGTTGATCCAATGTCCTTTTCCTTCGCTTAAAGAGACTGTAAAACGCTTTAGCGGTACCAGTTTTTTACCGGCTTCTGAATTACAATTGCGTTCGAAATCACAATGTATGCGAATGTTGCCAAAACATGCAACCCTCTTGAAGTGTTGCTATGAGACATAGTTTGAAAGTTCTCTTAGAACTTCCTTGAAACTGAATTTAAAACGTATTCATTCTAATTAATGCATGCTAAATTAGTTTTTTTGCATTTTTTAGATTCACTATTGCAAATTACTGGTCAGTCTAATCAGTTTGCGCCATGTCGTTTCCTGTACTGCCCAATAGTTTAAACAGCAATTCTTTTTTCTGAGTTCTGTTTAGCTTTATGTAATAGCTAGACGCATTACCGGTCCTTTGCCATTTAATTGCATGACCTTTCAGTGTCGTAGGCGGACTGCGTTTTCCAACAACCTGTTCCAAAGTTTACATTTGCATGTCGTGGGCTTGGCCAAATTTCGGAAATATTTGCTCTCATAGACAAAGTACCCAAAACGTCAAGTATTCTGTCCTTTTAATGTGGTTTCACACTTTTCAGTTACAACTTCAGTTATTTTACGTAGTACCGCAATTAGTGCCAATACGATTTGGAACTCTTAAAGCATTTTATACAACTGTTGTGGAGAAGAACTCCATGCACAATGATAACTACACCATGTGAAGCTAAGTCGTAAATATAACGTCCCGTTTGTCTGGGACGTTCTGCCACACTTCTTTCGAATCTTTTAAATTTCAAAACTCTCATTTCCGTAGCCTCTTGAAAATTTAAGTTACAATTTTCGTGATCCGTCATCCGCATATCTTGCGAAAAGTACAAAACACACAAGCAATTATCTTGCTCTGCGGTTTTTCCCATTAGATTCTCTTGCTATTCTCTAGCGCAGGGAAATTTTAAAAAATGGCGGCAACTGTGCAAAGCAATGCTATCACTTTAAAAGGCAGTACAGACATGGTTGCGGAGTTTTTTGGTAATTTGAAAGAATAATTGTAAATTTTTGTTGTTTATCCATATATTTTTTTTGATAATATTTTTCTTCGTTGTATACAGGTTATGGAATAAACAGGTATTGAAAGTAGACGTACATATTTGTATTGTACAAGTATAAACAAGTACAACCCACAACTGCCGGGCTGCAGAGTTTGGCTTTTTTCGCCGTGATTGTGGCGAGATCTCGGATGTGAAAACTTGGTGCAAACACGCTTTGTCTGGGGGCGGTTGTTCAAAAGCCGATTAGCGCTAATTTAGCCCAATTGTTGTGTCTAGCTACGGCCCAAGGGGACCGTGAACGAGCTGGGACTGACGTGATTACATAATTTGTTATCTTCTAGTATTTTGTATCAACGAGGAATCTACCCTCCAGAGAACTTCAAACGTGAACAGAAATATGGTCTGACCATGCTTGTTACTGATGATGAGAAACTAAATGACTATATAAAAAATGTTTTAGGACAAGTAAAAGGTCAGTGAATATATATCCACATTTCATCAAACTGTGCCTCAAATGTGGCCTAGAAGAAATGGTCTCTTAGTTTCTAAGTGGTCTCCAAATGAGATGGTTTTGTGCAAATGAATTTTCTTTAGATTGGTTGTTTGAAAAAACTGTCAAGAAGTTAGTCATTGTGATCATAAACATTGACACGCATGAAACTTTGGAAAGATGGCAATTTGATGTGGAATGTGATAAAACAGTCACTGAAACAAGGTATTGACTGTAGTTTACTTGCTCATATTTCTTCCAATTTGGCATGATATGAGTGAACAGTGTTGCCAAATCACTTTTGCTAAAAATCCCAATATAGCTCTCAAAAAATCCCAAAATGCCCTATATCTCCCCAAAAAATCCCAAGGTTCACATCTTCAGGCTTTATCCATGGCTTTATCACGCTCCCTTCATTTGCTGATTAGTTTTCAGGTCCCCTAACCGTGCGGAGTGATAATTGCGATTACCAATTTAAAGATAAAGTCAATACAAGTCACAAGTCAGTCCTATAGTCGAGCCCAAAGTACATATGCAGGAAATATGTGGTGTTGTACAAATACATGTGGAACGCAAAAACAATCTGGGTGCCCAGGGGCGCCTGACTAATGCATGAGACTATTAAAATACTCTTGACTATCACTCATTGAGCAAGCAAATTAATAAGAATTCCGACATTTACATTCCAATAAGCTTTTGAAAATTGTCTTCTCTGTATTCTAAAAAATCCCAAGAAAAATCCCAAGGTCTTATTTGTAAAATAAAAATCCCAAGAAAATCCCAACGGCCTCAAAAAATCCCAAGATCTAGGGATAAAATCCCAAGGTTGGCAACACTGTGAGTGAACATGATGTGCGTATGCATGGGGTTGTAGTTGAGGGGGGAGGGGGTTGTATACGCTAGGCTTTCCCTAGTCTCTTCCAATAGTAGACGCCCAATGCGAATGCTACCTAAAGCAATACTTTTTGCAAGTTGTGATGCAGTGTTTTCAAGAATAAATAATTAAAGCTGTTGTAGCAATTTGGATGAGGGTAACTTGTTATGCAACTGAAATGCATTGTTATGCACTGTTATGCATTGAAAAAATTTTTATTGCAGGAGAGTTGCAAATCAATATTTCTACAAAATACGTTGGGCTTTGTAACTTCTGTTGCATTGCATGTTGCAGAAAATATTGCCTCATATAATAGAGCCTGTTGAGTAGCTTTTGTTTGAAGTGTTGTGGTCTAATATGTTTTTCAAAGTAGATTTTCAAGATATATGTTTATATATTTTGTTTTGAAGCAAACTGTACTGTACGGATGTTACTGTAGCTGGGCATGTGTATTTGACATTTTAATGTTTATACTGTAATCTTGGTTGGAACACTCTCTAATGTAGGTCACAGTATGTGCTTCCATCTTACTGTGCTATTTCAATGTTTCTTGTGCAGTGCACCGAAAGAAAAATCATTGAAAGATATTCAAAATGAAATCAGAGATGTTATCAGACAAATCACTGCTACTGTAACGTTCCTGCCACTTCTTGATGCACCATGTAAGTACTGAAAACAACACAAGCCTCTTACATTCACTTCGTAATACAATACAATACAACACAATCTGTTATTTAACTCTCCCCAAGGAGGCTTTTCAGAGCCAATTACGAAAACGTTTTCTACATTATATCACATTATAAATACATATATACTAATATACACACATATACACACGTATATACACTTGGCAAAGCCTGAAATAACGGCCGGCGATTGGCAGTTTTCTGACTGAATTCCAGTTTTTCCGATCAAATGTTGAAATGATCGGACATTTTGTCCGGACAAATTTTGAGGAAAAAAAAATCTGTTTTTCTTAAATGTTCGGGTCGGCACCAAGCATGGTGATTATATCTACTTTAGGCTTATATAAATTAATGTGATGAAAAGAAACGAAACCAAAAAATTTCGGACCAAATTTGAAAAGTTCTGGTCAAATGTCACTTCAGAAGGTTTGCCGGACAAGTTTTAAAATCCATTTCAAGGTCTGCTTAGATACAAACACTTATTTATGTACATAACATATATAATGTATCATTTTGTAAAATGTTAATAGACGTGGAAGATTTTAGTGCATTGCACAGTATGTCATATTGCCAGTAGTTGTCAGGGTGGGTAGCAAACCATCTGAAATAGTACTAGAAGTAGAATTGTTAGTTTCAAAGGGCGTTAATAGTAAGATGCAAAAGTCTTTCAAATCTTGACACGTGTAAGCTCCTTCAGCCAGACTGAATAAAATAGATAAAGAGAGTTTGTCAGTGTAGCCTAGTTTTCATATGGCCGTAACTGCCGTATTACGAAGAGTCGCGATATCGCTTCAAAGGCCGAAATATCTGTCTTCATAACAGTAAATCTCATAGAAAACGGACATTTTATCTCCTAATAATTGCTTTGCTAACAAATAGTGTGAGACTGATCTATTTCGACTGTTTGGAAAGATCGTGACTCTATCTTTAAGACATTTGCGACCATATTGAGACCTGGGGCCGGTTGTTCTCAGTTCGTTTAGCTGAAATCACGTCTATGAATTCCTTGAACAACGAAATTGAAATTGTCTTAACTGACTAGAACAATTATGTATTCGACCACTGTTTTACTAACTAGGATTTGATTTTAAAGTTTTAGAAAATGTGTAGGAGTGTTTTTGACTTTTTGACTTGTCCATTGTCCACCGTCCACCGTTTAAGCAAAACGGCGCACGAACGACCAGCTCCAGGCCTCAACATGCCTCAGCAGACGACGTTCGTTTTTTGTCACGACTGTCACGCGAACAAAAGTTTGTGCACATAGATGGCGTTAGGCTCCCGTCAGCCATTTTGTAAGACCAGAAACAACATGGCTTGTCGTTCTTGATTTCAAGCAAAATCGACCGACGCCGTCTCTACGTCCACTGGGCTATAAATTATAGCTCAGTGATAACGTCAAAATTTTGTACGCGTGACGTCTTTGATAAGAAAAAGGGCGCCAGCTCTCTCCAGTTACTAAAATAGATATGGGCAGAAGCCACTGACATATAGACATCTGGACTGCTTGCTCCTATGCTTTTTGACTTGAGGCTTGCGTGGTCAATTGAAAGTCACGAAGGCTGACGAATATGAGAGTATTGTGACATCGCTGACTCTTCAAATAAAGTCAGCAATACTGGTCAGCAGCCGACTTCATAAGTAAGCACTCTTATAATTTCGGCCATCTTGAACCACGCTTTTCGACGCCAAGCAACCAGTCGGCAGAAGCTTATATCAATAGTATCCGGATCACATGCATCGCTATTGAAAACTTAGTGATTGCTAGAATGTTTTTCATAGCAGGATTTAGACAACAAAAAATAGATTAAAAAATCATTCAACTTATTTCAACCTTAAGGTGCATTCGATATTCTCATCTACACGGACAAAGACCAAAGTGTTCCCGAGCATTGGGAAGAATCTGGCCCACAGTTCATTGCAAACTCACAAGAGGTCCGACTACGTTCATTTTCAACTCTCATACACAAAGTTGATGCGATGGTCGCTTATAAGAACTAGGTGCCCTTAGCCTTAAGTAGCGAAAATGTAGTCAATATATTGATAGCGGTTCTATAGGACCAATTGCTGAGTACTTTGGAGAGCTTAAATTGACTTCACCTTGCAATGTTTGGAGGCAACTCTCTCCACTACAAATAAACCATATGTCCATTTCCCAGGGTGAATATACCATGGAATATACCCTACTAGTACCAATAGTTTGTAGCCAGTAACTTCATGTGAAAAATGTATATAAACTTTTACCTGAGTCACTGAGTTAGTGACTTTTCTATATGGAGTATAAATCTGAATTTCAAAGGCTTTTTTGCAGTCAAATCCGGTGTTCCTTTGATCCCAATATTATAATTTTGTTTGCAAAACTGCTATTTTGAAAAAAAAAGTCCTTTGAGGAATTTGCAACCGTCGACTACATTATGCCAAGTATATCAATTTTAAGAAGTTTCGTAGCGAATTTGAAGATGATTACACGAATTGCAATTCTGTTATGATTTCTGCTGATAGTTCTACAAATAAGAAAGACAGATTTCATCAGAAAATGAGTTTTTTAAAAAATTTATGTAGTTTTGTTGTTTTGATGGTTGCAAATTCTCCATCGGTATTTGTTTGTCAAAGTTGCAATTTTGCTGAACACTGTTGCAATTTCGGGGCCAAAAGAAACTCGGCTTTGACTGTAAATAGTAAACTTTGCAAAGAAATTTAGTAGGAAGTAAATTAGTGTAATTAATTGATGTAATTGCGACATTTCGCGGGAAACGATTAGGAGGGGACGACTCAAAAAACGTGTGCAAACACGTGTGCGCCAATCAAATTACAATATTCGATGCATTCCCGGATGTCGTGTACGCTAATGTACGCTTTGAAGAATTTCCGCAACAGTCATTCATGGCGATTTCATGGTTTGAATTTGAAACGAAATTGTAGCCATTTTATTTTGAAACGACTCGAAAAACTCGTCGTAAAACAAAATTAAAGGATCCAAAATAATATTCAAACGTGTATAGCCGTATTTCAGCGAAATATCGGCAGACAAAACTGTTCGAAACTTCGAATTTCCTCTTTGGAATTTGCATGTAATTTCGCGGCATGTGCTCGTGTTGAAATTATGTAAACTTTACTCGCTTCTCGTGTTTCTCTTTCTCGCTTCGGCGCTTCAGGGAAATTACCGAAGTCAATTCAATACTCTTCTATTTCAAACTCGAGTAATAAGCGTTAGGTTTGTCTTTTGGAGGACTTTCCGTGGAAGAAATGGACTTTGTGGCATCGAACACCGGTTGCACAAAAACAGATATAATTCAAGAAATAAAAAGGTAGGGATAAGAACAACTACGTTTCACACGTTTCCATTGTTTTAAAAGCATAGTAGGTAGTAGCTTTAGATTAGAAGAACCCCAGAAACAGCTCAGCAGAATAAAAGTCGTTTAAAAAATTTGAATATAGCGTGCATGATGCAGAATGGATTTGCAATTTTAGGCCCTTCTGTTTACATGGCGCGTGTTCGTTCGAGCAGTTTTAGTATTTCACGAGAGGCTGTCATTTTTTTGCATGTATGTGCCGAAGGAGAGGTGTATTTCGGGTTCATTTATGGCACTTAGAAAGATAACAGCTTTGAAATTTGCAGAAAACAATGATATTTCGAACAAATTTTTGTGGCTGAGCGGCCATTTGGCTGCAAAATTATTCAAGATGGCCGCCAGATTGTTCACAAATTCTGCAACTTTTTTCTAATTAATGGCGTCCTGAGCATTTACAGCTTGTAACAAGGTAAGTGAGGGGTATATAAGGCTTGATCAAGAACAATTTGAGGTTGTATGGCAAACATATTATGTTTAGGAAGTCACAGCTGTTGCTATAGTTTGCATATTTTGAAGCCTGCATCCCTGTTCCAGCAATAAATTCAAGATTACTGGAGAGAAAATTATTTGTCTCTGGGAAATAATTTTCTCCTTTGGCGATCAAGAACAATAGTCATATAAGCATTGCATGCCCATCAGTGACATGAGAACCAGGCTTAAGCCGAGTTATTTCTTTGCAAGCTGAGCTTGATTTGACCTGGGTTGGACGATTTTAGACTTCCTAAAAGCTAAATGATCTGTGTTGAAATTAATGCAAGTTTGACTTGAACCTTGCATCATTATTGAATGATGGATGAATGCAGTTTAGCGGACACCTTATGACACTGACCATCCAAAACGCATATTAGATTGCAAACACTGAGCCCGCAATCCCACCTTGCCCTGAGCTGGTGTCTGCTAAACTGCATTCTAGCCTTAAATGAACTATGGTATGAAAACAGCATTGCAGGGCCTAGTTGTAACCTCTTAATCACCCCTAATGATGAAGACACTCAACTGGACATTTTCACAATGCTGGGCTGCAGATTGTAGCCTCTTTCTACATTAGTAAATTGCAATTTTGATCTTCCTTCTTTTTACTAAACTAGAGCAGCAATCATAGGTCACAAAGATGATAGACTACAGATAGATAACAATACGATTAAGTGTGCCTACTTGTGTATTTTTCTGCGCAGATTTACTAGACTATCTACCTACTAAACAATCTCACGTTGACAAGTAAAATTATCTAGCATAAGACAGAGTAAAATGTATAAGTTGGTTGCTCTGGGGTTCTTTGCTTTTCATAGGGTTAATAACTAAACTGTTCAACAATTTCTCTTTTGTTAAACCTTTCAATGGAAATGCAATTTTCTAAGTTAGTGGTAATAGTAATAATAGACCTTATTTGGAGATCTTTGTCTTTAACTACGAGTAAGCTAATTGGCTAGTTTATCGAATAGCTGACCCTAATGAAATTATGAAAGTGGTGCTCAGTTGCCATTCGATGAATTGCCATTCTGTTGCAACATGCAAATATTCTTTTTCTATCTTTTATTCCTACAGTGAAACCAATAATGAAATTGGTAGTGAGGTACGTGTCCTTTTTTCTAGTCAGGACTACATTCACTTTGATTTTCCTGCAAAATGCACCTTCATTTGAGAAGCAAGTTTAAACACCTGTAAGAAGGACCATCTCCTATTTCAAACACCTTGAAGTTTGTAAAAAATATTGTGCTTTGCTTTGTATTTTCAAATCCTCTTAGTGTTTGGAAATTGGAGGAAGTCCTTGTACTTGTGTTTGAACTATCACTTCAAGTGTCTTACTGTGTGCATCATGGCAAAGTACATTTTCTGTACATCAGTAGACCATCAATTAAACAGTTGGTAACTGTTTAGTTTACAGTATTGATTTTGGTATTATGTTGACGTGGGTGTAACAATATTGTAGGATGAGAATCGAGTCGATGTTGCATCTTCAACTTCAGAAGAAAGCTATCCTGCATTTGAACTACTTTATGAAAATATCTACCTAGGTGACAAGTAAGTGTGCAATTGCTTTTGTGTGAGAGTATGTGTGTGCTATATTTGGCTAGCAGGTGGCTGCCTCTCACCAGTAATTGCACTGTGCCACCCCAGTGCTAGTATCAGGGGAAATGACTGCTTGAGAATATGACTCAGTAAATCAGAGTTTGAAATGTGAGTTGAGTTTGCTTGGCCTCTTTTGTGCTTTGAAGGTTTTTCGTTGGATACATAAGTCTGGTTCTCTCTTGACAAAATCAGCTCCTGACTCCCTAGGCATGGTTGTCATCTGTGATCTCAAATGTGAAGTTTTGGCATCCTTTGCAATTCAGCTGAGCACTGTTGACTAAGAATCAAAGGATCATTGCCACCCCCATTTTGGCATTTTTTGTCAGAAATCAATTTAGTGTACTGACCATTTGCAGTGGATAGTATGCTTGATAATGTTTAACTGCAGTTTTTGTTCTGTTTGTAGGAAAAAGAGAGTCAACAAAGAAATCCGTCGGATGTCCTGTGACTGTGCATATTGTCCAGGTATTGACTTAAATGTTGTTTGATATCAAAAATGCAAGATATGATTAAAAGGTCTAAATGGCTACAATCACTGTTCAGTATATGATATGGTATATGATGTGATAAGTATATGATAATATGATAAGTGATTTATGATATATGATATGATATATAATATATGTGACATGATATATATGATATATGATGATAAGATATAAATGATTGTTTATATATGATAAATATATGAGATGATATATGATAATGTGATATATTTGATTTAATGTGATATATGATATTATAAATGATGATACGATTATGAATGATTTATGATATATGATATAAAATATGACGTAATATATGATATCTGGTAATATCATGATGGTACGTTATTTGTGATGTAATATCTAACACACAAGTAAAAGTGTTTTATGCGCTATAAAACGCAATGCACAGCCTAGGGTTTTACGTCACGATGTACGAGTGTAGATGGCTTAACAAATGACCAATCTCTTGAGTTTGCTGATGAGATTATTTTGAAAATCATTTATGTCTACGTCGAGAAAATCACATTTGAAGTTACAATGATGTTTATCAGATATAAAACCTCCTCCATGGTGGTGATTTTCTATGTGTCTTCGTCATGAAATATTAATGAGTTTCTTAAATATGATATATATGACATGATATATGATGGATGACATATGTGGCATGATATATGAGATAGGAAAAATGATATGACACCATTTATGATATATGATATGAGTTTTATATCATTTTACTAATCTATCCCAAGGGCTTTTCATAACTATGTAGTGTACAATTCAGTTGCATTATACATAAAACCCAGTGTTTTTACAGCAATTGTGATATTTGGAAGAAAACAGAGTGCGCAGAGAAAACCTGTGACCTTTGGCAAAGTAATTGGCAGACTTGTTTCACATGAAGAAATTTGTCTATACCAAGAATCAAACTGACACACTCAATGGTTAAAGGCATTTGCCCTAGAAACTGCACCACTGCATTTTCATTGTACAATAATTTTATTGTTTAGATGAAACTAATTTTGTTGGATGTGGAGAAGACTGCCTGAACAGACTCCTAATGATTGAATGGTATGTTCCACCATTTACAGCATTTCAATTTCTCGAGTATCTTTCACCTTCAAATACTCATTGAGTAGCTGTATAATTGCAGCCCTCAGTGCCATGCTAACTTATAATTATTATGTTTTGTTCCATGGCTGATGATTTTTCTTGTTAGACTGTGACTTTTCCTACTTAGTGTGTTAAAGAAGCATCTGCTTAATGTTTTAGTAATTATAGCAGATGTCCTTGTGGAGAATTTTGTTCAAACAGAAAATTTCAAGAGGGGCAAAAGTTTCGTGTCGAAGCTTTTAAAACAGAGAAGAAAGGATGGGGGCTTCGGACGCTAGAAGATATTGCCGCGTGCGTTTTTGACATACAGTTATTGTGAGTGTCCTGTTGTAATGGTCATTTCTGAACTATGTCCTTGAAATGTATAGGAATCAGTTTGTAATGGAATATTGTGGAGAAGTGATGGGCTACGAAGAATTTGAAAAACGTGTGGAGATGTACGACAAGGAAAATAGATGTCATTATTATTTCATGACGCTTAGAGCAGATGAGGTAAGGTGATAATTATTTGTGGCAAGTGTTGGCATTTACT
This sequence comes from Phenganax marumi, assembly GCA_025400095.1. Classification (NCBI taxonomy): domain Eukaryota; kingdom Metazoa; phylum Cnidaria; class Anthozoa; order Malacalcyonacea; family Clavulariidae; genus Phenganax; species Phenganax marumi. Next base: position 1,206 of record JAODVM010256158.1, on the reverse strand, counting down.
AATTGGCCACAATTGATGTTTTTGGCTCGCAGACATGTTAGCAGGATTTTCTATTTTGTAGATTATTGATGCAACATACAAAGGCAATTTATCGAGGTTTATCAATCATAGCTGTAGTCCAAATTGTGAAACTCAAAAGGTAAGATATCATTGCCGGTACAAAGACTTAATAGTAATAATAATAATGCATGTAGTAATGATAAAGATAATGATGATAATGATGCTGGTAATGATAATGATTGTGATAATAATAATGGTAATAATATTAATAATAAGAATACATATAATAATGATAAAGATAATGATAGTATTACTGATGTTGGTAATGATAACGATAATCGTAATGATAATGATTATGGTAGTAATAATTGTAATAACATTAATAATAAGAATACATATAATAATGATAAAGATAATGATGATAATGTAATGATGTTGATAATGGTAATGATAATCATAATGATAATGATTATGGTAGTAATAATGGTAATACTATTAATAATAAGAATACATATAATAATGATAAAGGTAATGATGATAATGATAACGATGATAATGATAACGATAATCGTAATGATAATGAAAATACATATAATAATGATAAAGATAATGTCATGATGATAATGATAATGATGTTGGTAATGACAACGATAATCGTAATGATAATGAAAATACATATAATAATGATAAAGGTAATGTCATGATGATAATGATAATGATGTTGGTAATGATAATGATAATTGTTATGATAATGATTATGGTAGTGTAATAATGGTAAAAATATTAATAATAAGAATACATATAATAATGATTATCATTACCAACATCATTATCATTATCATTATGATAATCGTAATAATAATGATTATGGTAGTAATAAGTGTAATTATATTAATAATAAGAATACAATATAATAATGATAAAGATAACGATGATAAATGATGATGTTGGTCAGTGGCGGACACTTCACAAAATACTGGGGGGGCCCGAGGCCAAACTTTGAACATGTACTGTGATTATGCTGACGGAAAGTTATGACAAAATTTGTTCTTGTTAACGTACATGTGTACTCTGCTATCTGAATGTAAATATAATAGCAGAATTCAAAAATGAATTCTAGGTTTACAATATGGCAACTGCGCGATATGGCTGCAATTTTTGTTATTTAGTACATTCGCTCAAAATTATTGGGGGGGCTCAAGCCCC
>JAODVM010256047.1:0-12612 GCA_025400095.1 Phenganax marumi | reverse complement strand
TTTGATCCAAAAACGATTAAATTCAAAAGATTTGTTAACAATAGATGACTCAACTCTCTCGTATAGAGGGCTCTGATCAAAGGCAGTGACCATGGCACGTGCCAAGCCATTATGCCAAGTGCTGCATAGCAGGCAGATCTAATTTGCATGTTGGAGGGCAAAACAAAAATTTTTTTCTCTCTGACACCTTCTTCTTTGTCCCCTACACTTGCAAAACGAGAGATAGCTTTCCACCAATTAACTCAGTGTGATAGGTGTAACTGGGTGGTCAGGTCATTAGGTGAAACTGTGTCACTGGGTGAGGGACCTGAATCCAAGTAATTGCAATTCTGATTAACAGCAGACCTCACACCCGTTGCACCTAACCATCCACACGGGTAAGTTGTGTTACTGCAGGTGTTAAATATAGTCACTGTAGAGACACCGAAAGACTCGATGCCTCCACCTGTATGCACTAAATTGCAATTTTTTTTGGCACGGAAATTGTACACTACATATGGTAGACTGCAGTAAAGCTTGGATCAAACTACACACGAGTTTGACCCATCTCGCGTGAAGCGGTCAATCAACAAGCAACGAGTTGCTACACACATCACTGAACATCTTTATGTTATCCATGTGTAATCCTGATATCCAATCTTCTTCAAGAAATAAATGTTGTCGGCAATTTGAAGGTCTAAGAATCATCAGAGATATTGCTGACTCAGCAACAAACTTGAGGTTAGAACCATGGGTCAGAAGCTGTGCATGAATGTACGAATATCTGTACGATCTTCATTATGAGAATCATATAAAATTTTGCATACACAAGCCAAAGAAGAAGATAAAACGAAAATAAATGCATCATACTGTATTTTTTGTTGTATCAGCACACACATCCCACCCATGCCTTTTGACATGAAGTTGTTGCTGAATCAGCAAAAACTCTTTCACAATTTTTTGCTTTCAAATTGTTATAATTTTGAAACTATAGCAGACAGCGTAAAACAGTAAACTGCCAACTGAAATATTTCTTCACATAAAGCAATAAAAATTCATGCCACTGACACTTTAAAGTGAATTGTGTTGGAAAGCCTAAAAGTTGTGATGCCAAGAACTAACATTACCATGAAACACTTTGCATGGTCCAGGAGAATGGTTGAACACTGGTATACCAAATCCCAAAGTACGTCTAAATGAACAGAAAATTTATACTCCATGTTAAGTCATTGTTACATAATATAATATATTTATAAGATTTGCCCAGTTGGCAAGGATCTCCTGTTTGACCAGAATATTACCTTGAAATTAATAGGTAAACTGAACTGCCACTGGCTCTTGTTAAGCCATTGACTGGCAATGCACCCAAATTATATATACTTATACATTGTCTAATCAAATGATTCTACTCATCAGGGAAACCCTTGCCAGTGAATGGGTCAATTGCATTAAGTGGTATTGTATTCTAGTGCTCTGCAATCCCCTAAAAGGCAATGCACACCAATGGTCATAATTATTAATTTACCCTGTCCAATGACCATAATTAATTGGTGGTGTACTCAATGGGTTACCAAAACTATGCTGTCTCCTTTGTGAACCAATTCAGCAGCAATGCTCTTCATTGCTGTCTAGTACACTGTGATATTTTACTTATGCCAAGCATTAGACAGGACAAATGTAAGCAGGCAGTGCACTGGAGCGCTGGCGCCTGGCGATTACACGTTACAGTATTGTAGAACTTACTGACGAGTCAAGTTGCAGTAGATTATTGCATACAAATCACGGAATAAACATGTGATTATTTACAACTTATAGAACTTGATAAAAATCTTAACCCATAACAAATTATGGCAAATTCTATGAAATTCAAACATGAAGAAATGCACAAATTATTAACTCACAAATTTCTGTTCATCATCACAATTCGTAATACCAACCAGCCTAAGAAACCAGCCAAGAAAATTTGCTTCAGATATCCCATACTGGTAGTTGATACGATATTATCAAGTTAACAATCAATACAAATATGTAGCAAATATTCTACAGCGCTGTAAAAATGTTGCAAATTAAACTTCTGGTTCTGTGATGTGATTCGACCAAGGTTCAACCCAAACAATCGTCTTTCGGCGTATCTGGTCCAGTGCTTGTCACGTTTGACTTCACATGATGAATCGACCAAAGTTCAGACATCATCGAAATTGTGTATTAACTTTCATTTAACCAAAAAAAGTATGCAGCTTCCGCTGTTGAAATTCGTTGGAACTATTAACTTGGCCAGTTTGCCTAACCCAGCTATCTACTGAGGTACGAATGCGAGGGCTAAGAATCCTCTGGACGGGTAAGAACCATTTGTTTCGTGCTCATTTTTCATTACTGAATTATAATGCTGAGGTGAATAAAGACAAAGACGATAGACTTTACATTCCAAGCAACTTTCAAGTGATAATTTTTGCAATTCAAGTCATCTAACTGTATGTGGTCATTTTTTTCTAGTTGAAGGCATTCGTTGCTGCATGAGTTGTTCCACATCACTTGCTCCAATTGTACCAACGGAAGCTCTAGAAGATAGGTTACTGTGAGACAGATTTTTGCTCGGCTGTTTTACTGACCCAGTTCATTATTCATTTCTTTGAATCTGAAATATCGTCTGTGATTTTGAAAAATAAGGTTTGCGTTGACCAAGAGATTGGCTTACAGATTCTAGACAACGTGCAACACTGAAATAATGTTACAGTAGGTGCTCTTGTTCGTGCACTATTGCCAGGATTACATTAAATTAGTACATGCACGCTTCGTAAATTAGCTCTAGAAAGCGATGCCACAGAATGGTGATGTCAGTGGTGAACAAGTGGGATGATCACCGGTGACAAAGAAATAAGAACCTGGCTAACTATGGTTTTCGAGAAGATTTATGAAATTCTTTTTGTCATGGTTTCCAAAAGCCTATTTTATATGGTGTTCGCATGTGAAAACAATTCGCCGAAACGAAAACTCCAGCGGTCTCACAATAGTTCTAAAGAAATTCTTGACACCATTTTAACCATTACCTATTTAACCGATCGTCTAAAGGTGTCACGCTAAATTAATCCAATGTTTTTAATGCCTCTAAAATGAAACGGGAGTGCCATTTCCGCCAAACAATTAATCAATATCTACTTTAGCTTTCAAAACCCAGTTGTGTCATTTGCCAAGACTGTTAACAGCTCCGCAGCGTGTTTAAACGCTTAAATAACCACGTTTGAATAATAAAGCCATAATTTTTAACCATGCCACGAGCGCTTAGTAAAGAGAGGATGTGTTCTACGTCTTTTTGCTCAATGTCGCTGACTCCGACCTACAGCAAAAATTGTTTTGAGCAGAGAAGAACGCACACAGAGCAGACAGAAAAGTTCAAGCGACGAAGATACCGACCAAATGCTGCGCAAAAAGAACGTGAACGACAACGTGTTTTTCGCAATGCGTTCGCTACCCTGAGAGAACATCTTCCTCTGGAAGCGTCGAAGAAAATCCCGAAGAGAGACATTCTACGTCTCGCAGCGCAGTATATAAAGTATTTGACGAATATTTTGCGTCAACCTGCTGTATGCTACTTCATTGAAGGTGCAATGTGAACGTAATGAAGCACGAAGCAACTTATAGCACCTGGACTTGGGAAATATTTGCACACTTGAGCCTTGAGGTCAACGCGTTAAATTGTTGGTACACATATTGTACATAAACGTTTCAAATAAGACAGCCTATATGCTACAGAAGGTAGCTGTGGTTCGGGCGTATAAGAAAAACGACAGCAACTAACGACCAGTAGTGAAAGAGCTAAAACTTTGTTGTTTCCAATGAAGGATCCTATTACTAATATGAAAGTGGAAATTGTACAGGAATTTAGGAAAAGCATTCGTTATTATTAAAATATGGAATAATTATACAGAATAAGAGCAATAAGTAGTAAGGTTTTGTACAATTGCGTGTTTTCCAAATGGAAAGCCCTACCGGCGACAGTTTGCTAAGAATGAAGGGCGGCATGCGTGTGTTGCTTACATACGGAGCAGGGCGGACTGACGACTTATAACCCCGATTTACCGGACTTAATGTTGCATGCCAGCACATCCTATTATAGATACATTCTTACATTAAATTATATGAATCCAAATAATACAGACTAGAATGCATTAACTTTTAGTATAACTAAATAACTGTACAGTGTAGAGTACAACACAATTACACAGCACTGAATGTAATCAATTTCATTTGCATGAACATTCCGTGCTAGAGATACTGTCATAAGAAGCTACACTTGCGCAACTGTTTTTTTATTTCAGTTCATGTTTTCGTCCAAAATCATGTGAAAATTGAAAACGAGCAGTTGCCAAAAGCGCTCCTTGTCATTTTGATGCGTGATGCTGGGACAATGTTCTACTTCTACTGGCTCTTTATTCACTGCCACTGCCACTGTACATACTTCATAGGTTCTAGGGTCAGTTTTCGAGAACTATTAGTTACACAAAGGAGACCGTAAGTATCGAGTAGGGAATGTTACGCACAGATTGCGATGTGGTACTCGCTCTTCGTTATACAAAGAGTATATCAACACTAATATTAATCTGGATACGATAGTAACTGGAAAGACTCAAAGAGTGCCGCACAAGCAGTTTCTAAACTTTCATTCAGATCTTTGGGATAATCTGAAATGGGTCGATCGGTTGTTCCTCAATCACTGTATATTATCAAAATCGATGGACGGAAATTATCTGTATTGCGTCAATTAAATTTGCATGGCTGCACGGCACTGAGGTGTTAAACAGGTGCACATAAAAGTACCGCGCTTTACTGTGAAAGTGCCCTGCAATCTTATAAGTAACATGTTTCTTTCCAGTTTGTCTCTATTTATATCACGCAAAGTATTTTGACATCACAAGGACAATCAAAAATAGGCCTTAGCTGTATGATGCATTAGGCTTGGGCAGCTGGCACCATACAACTTGCGGCACTACCAGATTCATGCAATGAGCATTCCCACCCTTTTCATAAAATTATGGTAAGATTCCATATCATAACAGTTCGAGATCGCAAGAATTATCAAAAACAAGTTTTTGAACTCGTAGAAATGCAACACAAGGAAGTATGTATCGCGCAGTAAAACCCGGACATGACTTCCTCACATACCCAAGAAAAATGGGCTTTATCCTGCAAAGTAAAACTGAAAATGTTTTGAAAAGTATCATTAATTAGAATTCTAAACACACTCGCAGACCATAGAATGTAGCTAAGTGTGGTATATGTTTAATCATAGATGACTGAGTAAAGTCAAAGATTATGGAAGTATTATGGAAGGGGATAAAATTTCTTATAATTTCCCCAACTCTTGAAATTTAAGTCCTTGAGAATCATCCTTGAGACACCAGCAGATTTTTGATTATACTGTGCGTTAATTAAGCATTTCTAATTCTCAAATCTGGATGTTGAAGGACAAGCGTTGTGTGAGAGGCAGAGCCGCGTTTACACAACTTGGGGCCGTGGCATTTTCTTTATTCTTTATTCTTCAAAATATTTAAACACGGCAGCCATTCAGCAAGGGAGCTGCTTTTCAGTGGGCCGTGTGTCACACCATAATCTAACTAAATTACAATTAAGTTGTGAAACCTATTTACTGTTCAGTGTCACTTTAACTCTATCTTAATCTCGATCTTAATAACTAAATCTTACAAAATTCTTACAAAATTCATGCAATGCTCCTTCCCACCTTTTTTATAAAATTATTGTAATAAAATTATCGTGCTAGACCCCAAATTTTTACCTTCTCTATAGACTATAACCTGGAAATCTACCTCGTTTTAAGCATAAATCGTAAGCGAGGTGGCGTTCTTAAACATGCAGTTGGAGGTAATTCAACTGTGTATAATATTATATATTCGCATAAAGGTGATACTGAGACGATGCTTTATACTGATTCTGAGACGAACTTAGAGACAAGAGTTACATATTAACTTGATATTTGAAGTTTTTTATTTATGAATACTGTTATATCCCTTGTGGCATACAGCTATTTCAATCAATGTTGTCTATTGCTATTCATACAGCTATTTCAATCAATGTCCCGGCGGAAAAGTCGAATGCGATCTCGGAAAGCTTTACTTTTAGCCTAAATCGCGGGGCCTTAAAAGGCGCGGGGCTCGTGGCATATGCCGCATCTGTCACTGTGTAAAACGGGCGCTGGTGAGAGGTGGCGTGCGTGATTCGATGTCCGGACGAGAGGACCAGATTCAAACCAAGCACTGATGAGCCGTTAAATGACGAAATAATCGTATGTGTTACGCACACATCAGATTATAGCCTCGCGCGCGCGTCGTTTATATGTCTTGATAATTGGATGAACTTGTACCGCTCTTTGAATTTCGTGCTGGCTACTTTGGCACTTGACTTTAAAAAGCTTTAGCAGATTATCTCAATCATTGTAAGTGCTATAAGCGTGCTCAGCAAACTCCGATGAAATGGAATGGGCGCCCAAGAGACTCGAAAGGAAAGACGGGTGGAATTCGATTCGTAGTCGACATCAGGAAATAGGAAAAATTTGTGGTGTACTGAAAAGTACTAGTCATTTGTTTCTTTAAATGAGCTTCAGAAGTTCCGAAACGAAATGGGATGATTGCTTAATGTTGATTCAACTGCAGTGCATGTGCTTTGTACTAGACCTTGCACCTGAAGAGCGGTTTCCCGAAATGTACAGGGTATTGACAATCATAGTGCTTCATCATAGCTGTAATGACATTAAAATTGTCCTATTTTAGTCGATTTGACCACAGGCTATTTATGCATGCGGTTGTCTCACATAATGGTGCTTGTAACGTCATGCTGATGTTCGCACTTGATCCCAAAAAGGGCGAGTGGCGTCTCCGCAGTGATATCAAGTTTGACATTGCAAAAAAATAGTACGGCTCGTTTGAACTGAATGTAGCTACAACAGCGGTATAAGAGAAAAACTCCCGCCTTAAATTTGAAGCCGACAATGTAATGCTCGTTTCAGCTTCACCATGCAACGACCAAAACAAGATTTATTTTTTGTGAATCAAAACAGTAGTATCGAAACTCGCTCTTGCATTGCATTGTTTGGAAATAAATAAATGTTTTGTACTTGCAAACAGCTCGATAAAATATTCTTGGGACAGAAATTTGTATTTTTCGCATTTTTTGTCATTGTTTACTTATAGCATTTCCTCAACGTGGCGAAAAATTTCCAGTCACTTTCCACAGGAATTAAATAAAAACAACATGTTTTTATAGTACAAGGTCTAAACACAAAGGTTTTGCAGTCATGACAATATAGTACTTTAGAAAATTCCAAAGCATTAGTACCATGTGCTGAAAAAAATAATATGTCTAATCAGTGTTAATACAAGTATTATAGACATGGCCTTTTTTAAGGATTTGTCACTGTCAGTGGAGGAGCCGACTACGAAAAGGGACTTAATTAAGATACAAGAGGGGGGACGTTGGGGGAAGGGTTGGGGGGCTTTGGGGGTCCTCCACCAGAAAATTTTTGCATTTGTCAGCTTCTCAGAAATGATTTCTTGCTATTTCAGTACAATTTTTGCTCATTTTTTTACTAAAAGAATCTTTTGTGGGGGAGGGGGGCAAAAGTCTTTACAGGGGGGCCAACATAAGGGGTAGGGGGGCTTTGGCCCCTCCAGTCTATATGTTAAAAAAGGCCCTGATTATAGATGCTTTTGTTTTACTAATCATTTTCCAACCAATCGGATCCACCTGTTTTCTGTTAAAACATTTTATTTTAATTTATTTTCAAAGTTTAGTTCAAGTTTGGCTTTTAAGTTTCTTATTTGGCTTAAAAAATTTTGTTTTGCTTTTGGCATGTTTTGGCTTTTAATTTTTAGCAGGTAAATTTTCAAAAAGTTTTGTGTATGAACTATGAAATAAACAACTTCTGCTTGAGTATGCCTGAACAAGAGGATCATGCAAGTTTACTTTTACCATGGCATGTTGCTTGAATTTTAGCCGCCGAAAGATTCAGTGCAGCATCCAATAAGAACACTTGATGCCAGCCTTTTTTTGCAGAGGTGCGCCTAGCAGACTAGCAGAAAAGTATATATTTGCAAAAAGCAGTTCTTATTGTTAGAAACTTCAGTTACCTCCTACTTAGTCATAATATGTAGTACTAATTGATAAAGCCAAGTGCTCATGCATTGCTCATGTGAGAATTAGAATAAAATTGCCACGTTGCCACAGAGTGACGTTGCCTAGACAAGTTTGCGTTTTGCGAAGCATGACTTTTTGGCTTTTTTGCAAATTGCTATTTGGCTTTGAATATGCGCAGAAGCCTAGGAACTGACCGAATGTTCAAAGATCGAAAAATTCAAAATGGAGGGGAAGAAATTTTTGTTTTGTTTGTGGATCCTCGCTTTAAATGTGCCGCTAACTTGCTCCCAACTTGTCGTAAATGTGAAAACGAAAAGCGGTAAATTTATTCAACAACAACTCTTGGGCGATCCTGAAAAAGATACGGTCACAATCCGTTTTTCTATGCCGAATGGAGCGGAGACAACAGCATTGATCGACTTCCCAAAGGTTCTTTTGACGTATAAAATTATGTAGAATAGTTAGAATAGTAAATAAGGTAATACGTGACCCTTATATTTTTTATAAGTTATTTGGTAAATACAGTACATCACTGCATATAATGTTTTATATAGCAATATTTAGTACAATACTTGTTGTTGTATGACCCCATGACAAGTGGAAGTGTCGTCCGTTAGGCAGACTGGCAACTTTAAGATAGAGAGACAAATCACATCGTACAGATGTCTTACTTCACTACAATGCACACATGTGACCAACTTTTTAAAGCTGCCACAATTATGCAACCAAAACAGTGGTGTCTACCTCCTCCTAAAGTGTTAATAATAGTAATCAAATCTTTATTTATTCTGGTTAAAAACCCAATCAGTTGATAAACAATATCTATTTCATTTATATCTATTTTTCTTTATATACATGTTTTTATTGCATGTGCCTTCATCACAGCAACAAAAGGGTGACATAAAACAATATCGTCCTGGATATCGTTTTTCCCCCTTGATATTGCTTTTCTTCTTGCTATATTTATTGCTATATTTGGAACCCTGATCAGGAAGACTATGTATAAGGTTTTCAAGCTTTTTGTATTATTGACGAAATTGGCTGTTCATGCACTCATTCTCTCTCATACAAGATTTCTGCGCTGAAAAATGCCAGATAAAGACTGGAAATCTGTCCTCACAGTTAGTATCTTAGACCATGTAATAAGAAAGAATTTATGTAGGGCTCATTTGTAAGACCACAACTTGCTATCTACAACTTGCTATCTTTATCAGACCAGTTTTATGCAATGTCTGCCTTTTCTTTGTTGTCTTTTTTCTACATTACTATTTGTTCTTCCTCTTTCTTTCAATACCTTTATGATGAATCCCTCTTACGTGCACATTCTACATAAACCAGTAATTCAATAAATTTAATAAAAGTTTCAAAGGTTGTGTGCACGCCTGATTTTGCGGGTTAGATGCGAGCTGGAAAATTACAACATTCGTTTTTTGCAACACGTTCCGGTCGCTAGCGAAGATTTACGCTACAGCTGGTTCTACTGTCTGGCATTTTCTTAGAAAGATTAAATGTGTAAACAGACTTTACTGATATTAACTTGGATCAAGATTGTCAACGTATTTGAAAAAGTGTTCTGACTGCAACTTTCATATTTTATCATTTATTTTGAACTTTCGAAGCAAGTATAGAAACCAGTTTTTAAGTGACTTGAAATCCAAACGGACGCATACAATGTAGTACACCAGGGGCCGGTTGCTCGAAAGTTGGATAGCGCTATCCGCTGGATAGTGAAGTTTTCAACGTTCATGAAATCGGAGAAAAAATACCGAAACTTCCATTTTGGTCAACGATATAGAAACGCTACAGACCTTAATCTATCGATATCAGTCGTAAATTAATCTTGCAACGATCAGTGGAAAATTTTACGATGGTCGCAAAGAGTCACTGTCCAGTGGATAGCGCTATCCATCTTTCGAACAACTGGCCCCAGTGCTTTTCCTATTTTTTACCTACTTCAAACCAATAATTACATGTCATTTCTTGCTTCCTTGCAGAATCTGCAAGTTTTGAAAACGACAGTTTTTGGTGAAATGGAAAGAGGAGAAAAACCTATTCACATTTTATGTTTTGTTTTAAAGTTTTCTCCCAATGAATTTATATCATCGGATGCAATGTCAAAGTTAAGGCAGGTCTGTTAGATCAAGTAGTAAGCAGTTTTCAGCATCGAATTTCTTCAAGAAATTTTAAGGTGTCTATATTAAGCTAGGAGTTGCACGTATTTGTAATAATGCAGTCATTTAAAGGAGAATAGTAAGATATTTTTAAATGCAAAACTTCCTCTTTATGGATTTCTAGTTTAGTGTTGAAGTCACTCGAAATGACATGAAAGGAGAACGGCAAAGTAGTTTTCTTTTGTTCTAGATCTCGACAATCTCTCCATTTTACGTCATGTCCGACGCGACTTCAAGCGACTTCAAGACCGTGTAAATCCATTAAGAAAAAGTTTTGCATGAAAAAGTACATTTTACAGTGCATCTTTGAATAACTCAAATTTTGTTTAAACGTGACATTTTAATCCAATCAATGTTTTACTCTGTTTGACGCCAAACAAATCTGCTCACCAAGAGGAGACTCAGATTAATTGCATCCAGTAGCGAAGCCAGCCCGGAACTTTGGTCATGCTATGCAAATTTTGAAGCACTATCAGTATTCATTTCTTTAGAAATTGATTGTTTTCACAGTCTAAGAATATGGAAAAATTTGCATAGTGACCAACTGGTTGGGCCAGCTTCTCGACTGATAGCATCTTTATAGTTGTATTTTCTAATTATATTTTGAAAAGTTGTTTTGAACGCAGAAAAATCCTGAAGCCGTTCGCATCCCTGAAGAGGAACTCGACATGGAATATCTGATCATGGATACAGAAATCCCGCTCAAAATTTCTGGGTTATTTAGTGGTCATGTTCATCAAATGTGTGCAGATGCGGATAAAATTTATACGAGCGTGGAGAACGTCAAAGCTATTGCACAAGGTAAGAAGGCGCTCGTCGTTTTTGGGCTTAGGACAAAAGTAATGATTCTTGTATCGACACAAAACCTTCGGAGCAAGGTCCGTGACTGTCGAGTAATGCTAAATGGGAAATCTGTTCCCAGGATAAGTTCTTTCGAATGCCTGGGAGTAATCCTTGATGAAAGGATGAGCTGGGATCTACGCGTTGAAAACTTATGTAAAAAGTAGGTGCCGGTATAGCCGTTATGATACGATTGAAGCCTTTTGTTCCTACAGATACCTTGCAAATGATTTATAATGCCTTTTTACAGCCATAGTTTGATTACTGTTCGCCGTTAAGGGGAAACTGCTGTGCTTATTTAAAAGATAAACTTCAAAATTTTCAAAATCGTGCAGCAAGGATAATTGCCAGCGTAAACTATGAAGTCAGTTCGTCTGACGTTCTTGGACTCTGAGTTGGATAACTTTGGAGGAAAGACGAAAATGGGATAAATCAATATTAATGTATAGAATTCTAAATTACACTGCATCGAACTTGAAAAACTCGTTCACTAGGAATAGTGCATTGCAAAAGGATTGCAATCTTAGGTTCCAATACCGAGATGGGAGTTCCTAAAAAAGTTTCAAAAATATTGGCACTAAACTTTGGAGTAGCCTTTCTCTGGAGGTAAACTTGCCTCAATTGCAATATGCTTTCAGGTTGAGTATGCATGAATGAGCTAGGTTCACACCAAAGAGACTCACATTTCGTGTAGGTAGCCTCGTGTTTGTAAATAGTTGTTTGTAAATTAGTAGTTCGTAAATACAGTAAGTAGTTTGTTTACTGTAAAAATATATCGACGGCTCTTATGGAAATCAGCTTAGTGCTGACGAGGCGAGCGTCGATTTGATTTTGAATAATGATTACACACATACATATCATGAATTTAAGTTTCACGTATTTTCTTTACCTTTTCGCAGAGAACGAGAATATTCTAAAAGAGCTTTTGTCTTCAGTTATCACAATCAGCAGTAATGATACGACGGTCCCAAGGTGCAATGTTGTGGCAGAGAAACTTCAAAAGTGCACATGTCACTACGAATTCTGCCTCAGCTGGTACCCCTGTGCTCTGAAGTATTGCGACGGTGAGGGGGGCGAGAACGTCTCGTATCGTTGCGGCATCAAGACATGCGGAAAATGCAGACAGTTTCAATACTACGTAGCTCAGCACGAGGACTGCTTTTGGGAATCCCCTTATATTACAGCCCGGTGATATATGTGTCATGGTTGATCACTGTGGTTGGTACTGAATAGAAGGAATGACAAAAGGCCCCTATGTAAATACATGGGCGATTTTTCGGCGACTTTTCGCCTGTTAAACGATGCGATAGTGTGGATAATTGCACTCGCCAGTCAACCTACTTGATCACATACGCTAAAAGGAGAAAACTCGCAGCAAAAATCGCCCGTGTGAACGAGCCTAGAGAGGTAGTAAAACCTTGAAGTAGGGTGATTTTGGGCATTCTAGCGCAATTTAGGGGGGGTGGGGTCATTTGCA